>JAJOOF010009853.1:0-15424 GCA_029582545.1 Solanum lignicaule | reverse complement strand
ACTATAGTTTTTAATGTACAAAGTATTGATAAAATAAGATATTTAACATCAAATTATTTTTATATATATATTTTTATATATATATATATAATGAATTTTTTTTTTATAATTGAAAAATAATATTATATAAAATTTTAAAAAATTAAAAAGATAATAATTTAAACTCTTTTTCAATGAGGGTTTGGGCCTTTATTCTTGGGAAAGAATTAACTATTGTTAGAAACATTTTCCATATTATTTACTATTTTAAATAATCAAAATTTTAAAATTTAATTAGAACATCAATATATAATATACATTGGTACCAAAAATAAATTACACATAACTTTATTTTAATATTAATTGTAATAATTTTAATTTTAATAAATATTGGACTCGTGCTAGTATGGTCATACTCCCCTAGATTATTCAATTATTATTTGTTTTATTATCTTTTTTAATATAGAAGTCACAGTTAGCAGTTGTGTGTTTCATCAACATGCTTGCTTAGCTTGTTTGGCAATTGCTGAGTTTATCATGAAAAGTAATGACAAAAGAGTCATTCTGTTACTGCATTTGTTTTTTGAGTTTTTCTCTTCAAATACACGTTTGAGAAATATTGTTTGAGGCTTGATTGATTAGAGCAACTAATGTGTGATAATTCAATTATTAAAATACAAATTTGTTACTTTATTCGTAGATATTGAAAAATTATGGAACTCTGCAAGACGTGTTTAATTCTAATCGAGGCTTTATAAAATATATTCAATTTCAAGGGTTCTTGAATGCTACTCTATAAAAGTGTTATATTCTCTTGAAAATCGATCTAAAAAGTTCCACCACAAATTCTTAAACTCTTTGGAATATTCATAAAAAAACAACCTAAATCATCCTAATTTGGAAAATACACCACTAACGGTTACCCTTGATTTATGGAGATTAAGTCCAAACCATCCTAGTTCGAGAAATACACCACTAACAGCCATCGAGAAATAGGTCACTAACAGCCTCGAATTATGAAGGTCAAGTCCAAATCATCTTAGTTCGAGAAATATGTCACTAATGACCCTTGAACTATGGAAATCATGTCCAAATCATCCTAATTTGAAAAATACGTCATTAATCTCTCGAATTATGGAGATCAAGTCCAGATCATCCTAGTTTGAGAAATACACCACTAATGACCCTCGAATTATGGAGATCAAGTCAAAATCATCGTAGTTCGAGAAATACACCACTAATGGCCCTCGAAACAAGGAGAAACTTTATGAAAGAATAATCAAAAAAATATTCTTGTTTCTTCATATTTTATTTATGATTAATTTATTTTTCGTGTATTTAAAATTTGCCATAAACACTATTTATTTATTGACGACTTGCTCCTTAAAAATATTCTAGTATTACCTTATTGCCCCAACTGTACAGTTGCTTTTTTCAAAATTCTATTAATATCATACAAATTGTAATATGAAAATAATATATATTATTGTAAAAATTACGTAAAAACTATTATAAATTACAACAATGGACAACTTCAAATATTTAAAACACAAACAAATTGGGTTAATTTTTGAACAAATATTTAAAAGACATAAAACAAAGATAGTAATATATACTAACAACTTAAAATATTTTAAAAATTATATAAAAACCTGAATAACTTTTCAAGTTCCAATCCTTAAGTTAATTTCTTCAACAACGTAATTAATTTGTGGTACCTTTCCGCTAAATAAAGTTTGATTAGACAAGAGATAGGATTATATTGGGATAATTGTTGCCTAATCAGAATAAAAACAACTTCTAGAAAAGAAGATTCTTTTCATAAAATTTTGGAATTATTAAGGTAGCCTTAAAAATCAAAACGAAAGGTTATTTTCTTCTATTCAAATTATAAGTGTAAATACGAGATCATGTGTGATCAACAACTTCATGGCTAAATCTAGATTTGCTTCCGTTTAGAATTTGACAATGGAACAAAACTGTAGGTAGTAACAAGGCAAACAATAGTAGTGGATACAATATATCATGTATATGTTTAATGTTTCCCTATGAATTGCTAACTATACTTTGTACCACATTCCTCTATAAACACTAGATAAAGAGAAGAAGCAAGCTACTATTTAAATACCATATGTATTTGTTTACCTGCTTCTTTTTCACCTTTTAGGAGCAGGTTTCGCAAACGAAAAGTCGTCTTCATTCCCGGAGGATTCTCCATTTTGAGGAACATGCACTTGAAATTCAGTATCATCATGATCAGTAACATGTGCAGTTGAGTGTTCCTCTGCACGGATTATCGGTGTAGTTGGATCATTCTCGAGGTCAGATGCTTCTAGATCATCGTAGCCATTGAAACGTGTTGAGTGACCGGTTGTTTTAAACCGATGAAGTGTAGGACCAATCGACGGGTGTAGAGGTGATCCCACAGAGGACCTCGGACTTGCATTGCCTAGTGTCCGTATAGATTTGTCTCCCTTAGCTACCTGCTTCTTCTTCACCGCCATATGCCACTTCTTTAATGCCTTTGAGGTTTGTTCATCAAAAATGGATTTCTTCATGTTGGAGCCCATCTGCATGCATGATCCCATTATTACCATTAGGCCTATTTCCCCATGTATAATACAGCAAGTTATCGCTAAAACACTAAAAAGTCCATGTATAATATCAAACTGAGATGATCCTAAATGGAGTGACATGAACACTGTGGATTTATATAACCGACCCCAACTTACTTGGGATTGAGGCATAGTAGTTGTTTTTCTTGTACGAAAAAAGTTCATGTAGTTTCCTAAGGCACATTTTTCGTCCTGTGTTTTACTGCAATATATTTGCTTGTATACTAGAAAAGTGCTTGTCCAAAGCAAAATGGTGTGGAAAGAACCTACATACATTTATTCTTTCAATTTGGGGGTGGGAGGGGGGAGAAGAGATAACCACGACACGTGGGAACTTCCAATTAGTATTTGGTAAAAGTACCTGAGTAATAAGGGCATAGAGTGGAAGAGTGATATAGCTGCATACGAATAAAACTCCCACCCTGTAATGAGACAGGAAAATAGATTCAGTAGAGTAATATAATCCACCCAATAAAGTGACTTACTGTTGCAAGTAACATACCCCAAAGCAATTTTCGCAATGATGAAACCAAACTTGTCATGGAAGCAAGATTTTAGCCCATACTCATACTGCAAAATAAGTAATCAGATCAAGATTTCAGTCAATAGTTTCATGGTTCAAAAAACTGAAATATCTTGGGATGTTTGAAACAAGGGGAAGAAAGATTACCCATATCCATAAGAAATATGTTATTTGGAACGCATTCTGTCAAGTTCAAATGATAGTTTAGTATTAGATACACATAGGGAGAAAACTTTTATAAGCTGTGTCTATAAATAGATGGAGACGGGAATTGCAAGAAACAGATGGAGATTCAAACAAAGCAAACTATTATAATCCAAACCCCAGCACCATTCCCCCTCCTTTTCATTTTCCAGCACAATTCCTCAACGTACAATCACCAAGCAGCACACAAGATTCAACAATTACTTTGCAGTGTTAGCCACACATTATCTCACACAAATCATTCATAGAAACCGGCAAAAGCTAATCACCATCTTTTTATTTCTTGCTTTTGCTTCTTATTCGATTCAAAGGTTGTGATGAGGTTTAAGCCAATCTGAAAGTAAAGGTCTTTAAAGTGAGATCGAATAATCATATTCACATGTATGCTCGTCGCTCAGACAACTTCTAGAATACAATTGATTATGGCACTATGGATGAACCAGCAACGCTGAAAGTGAGATATATTCCAGTCATCTAATTTTCTAATACTGGCTTATGACATATATCTGAAAGGGACGTGTAGTACCTGAAATAAGGCAAAATGGATGAGGTGAAGAACCAACTGAGGTCGTCCAAACCAAAAATAGTTGTCTGAACCTTGAACAAGAGGGATTCCCTGGACTACTGCATGTCTCTCCGAGATGTCAAGAGCCATTCTTGTCAACACCGCCTGAAGCTTTGTTCCAACAGCTAAAATGATCTGAGAAAAAATAATCATCAGAATTCCCTGCAATGGAATCAAGAAGGTGGACAAGGTAGATGAAACCTTACAATCAAAGGAATTAAGGATGCCCAGAACAATGCATGCCACCCTGAAATTTAACAAATGTTTCAGAAATATATCAATGTCAAGTGACTAACTTGATTACTGAATGTTAAATGGAAGAAATGAAAGAGTTGCTCAAATATGTTCCCATCGCAGTATATGACTTACCACTAACATTTAGGAGCAAGAAAACAACAAACGATCCCCACAAAACTGGACTGCCAGTAGAAAAAATAAGTCAGTTGACATGATATAAGTTGCACCCGTACACACGTACAGTTCTTGTATGTTAGGAAGATTTGAGATAAAGAAAACAACACATCTCTCTACCTGACACCAACAACTACCTTGAAGTCATCCTCTAATGACCTTTTGATATACTTTTGGAAGTTAAATTTACTTCCAGGAGCCAAATGAACCTGTACGAGAAGCATTATCTATAACTTCTATGGAAAACAGAGAAGAAAGGTATCACCAAAAATAACTAAAAGAACTAATACCTCCGTCCACTTTTAATTTTCATAGTTTCCTTTTTTAGAGTCAAACCATAATAACTTTGACTAACAATTTACGATGTATTTTTTCATCATATTGATATGCTAAAAATAAAAAATTGGAATTTATAGTACTTTTAGTATAATTTTTGAATATCTAAATTTTTTGTTTAAAATATGGAATTAATGTAATCTAATTTAACTTTGAATATTAGTCAAATTGGCTTTCGAAAAGCGCAGCATGACAATTAAAAGTGGACAGAGGAGTACATAGTTTCAGAACCAAGAAGAAAAGGAAACTCACACTGATAAAGCCATTGCGGAGGGTCAAGTAGTCTGACTTATTCACGGACCTGAAAAATTGTCTCAAGAAACATCCCTGGGAGAAAAAGATTGCAACATTCAATGACCTCCACTCTTCTTTTCAATGCTGAAGAACAACACAACTCTTATAGAGAATGAAAATAACAATATCTCATACTTACAATGTAAAAGAAGATTGGAATATTGGTCCAGAAACTAGTATGTGCTCTGACAAATGATGTCTCATGAGTAAGCCTAAATCTTGAAGGATCTAAAAGTTACGTGTAAGAAATAGTCAATTCTCAATGCAATGAAATGAGGACAATGAACATAGTTTACAAGCAAATCAGAAATTTCCACCATTTATGCAGCAAACTAAGACATACCATTTGAAAACTCATAGTTATGGGTTGAGGTCTCTAGTTCCCAGCATTTCCAGCCACGAATCTGAAGAACGTACTTTCAAGAATTAGACAGTGTAAAATCTAAAATGGAGAGTAACGAATATCAACAAAGAACAAAACCCTGAACCATGACCAGTCCCCCATGATCGAATCACCAATTCTTTTTATAAAGTTCTTGACCGAGTATCCAGAGTTCCAGCTTTCTGATTATTGTGGAGGGTCAGTTTTCACTCCCAGTAACAAATTTGAGTTTTGGTATCTGGTCAATGATCCTAAAGTTAGGGTCTTTCTTTTTTTTCTTTTGCTGACCAAGAATTCTATCTGGGGCCAACTCTTGGGACCAACTGCAGACTCCAAAATTTGGCAATAATGGGCTCACCCCTCTACTTCTCACTATTTAAATACTAGGTTTAGTTCGCATGGTGCATGGCTTGAACCTAAAACCTACATCACAAGTGTCCCAACCTTTTTCTTGATACAAACTTTGCCACTTGAACTCAGTCCAGGGGGCGTTTCTAAAGCTATGTTGTAGCTGCAACTATCTTAGGAAAATTAACAATCCAATATCCACCAAATCAATCTTTCCAATCGCCCCAAGACATTTTAAGCATGAAGATAAGGTTCATCAAGAGAGGACATATCTGATTTCTCATCCAAAATAAAAAATGCAAATAAAAAGTATAACAAGTTTACACCACATTTAACTTCAATGAAAAAAGAAAAACTGGCACATTATTTTACCCTGAAAACCCCAGAAATCATCAAGAGTGCATGTAAACCAGACACCAAGGATTATTCCATACACTTTCTGAATATTAGTTAATTCATCTATTAAGAGCAAAATAGAAAATGCCACAGAAGTTATTAATTCAGCTATAATGATGCTTATAGCAATGGGGTCAGCCAAGGAAGTCAAAAACATATTCTAGTAAGTAGGAGAGCACAGTGTTGATCAACACTAAAAATGTCTTTAGCCTTCGGTATCGCAGTCTCCACATTATACCAGTCGAGTATTGAACGTTTGTCCAAATTTGCTAGCTCAACTGAATTCTTTGACAGGCTCAAGGTATGGACCAGAGAAACCACCAAAAAATATAGAGCCAAAAACGGGTCCCTGCTGAAGTTTCTCTTGATATTCCAAAAAAGTCACACACAAATGGCACAGCAGTTCAAGTATAATGCAGGAACTAATGTAAAGTAGACTTTGAGTTACCTTGAGTTTTCCCAGCCACATAGTGATAGCACTGTATACCACATGAAAGACCGCCAAAAAGAAGATAAGGATGTGTATTTGATGCAGTGCGTCGATAGAAATGAGAGAAACTCGTCCCTGTTAGATTACTCCAATTAGTTTAATGAAGACAGCCCAGCATGCTGTAATTAAGTAAATTCAGAGCAAGCACTAGACAAAGATCCAAACCACAAAGGTAATTAGTAGTTGAGCTAACTGTAACCAAAGTAACACTTATATGGGATGTATTGTCTTTTTTTAAAATGGCATGTTCAATCAGTAGGTAAGAAATTATATTAATAATGGCATAAACCCAGCATTAAGATGGTGCTGGTGCTATTGATAGAATGGAAAATCTCAAAATTACTTCAGGAAACTACTAAAACGTCATGGGATGATGTTTTCTGGTTAACCAATAGCTAACAGGATATTTAAAGGACACAAATTCTCATTCTGGTGGAGATTATAGCTGAACTAGCCTTCCATATTGCTATTGCTATAGCAAGTGCTGCTTCACAGTTTCACTTGTCCCTGGTGCTGACACAAGCAGAAAATCTGTGAGACGAGTCTTCTACAGCTTTTGTAAACCACTAAAACTTGAGCGACAACACATGGTTCACACCAAATAAGCCTAGCACTCTCATCATTTTAAATGGTCATCCAATATGTGAATGAAGGATTCTAGGTTATACAAAGAAAATCAAGCTGGCTAAACTTCCACTTAGTTATGGTCTCACAACTTGCTGCTCATTTATTGCACATGTACCAATGTTAATACCCCCATCCCTACTAAATTCCCATGGAGGAACATACTACCAAAGTGTATATAAGTTGGAGCAAGGCAACCATTATCAGGTGGATCTTTTAAATAATTATCCATATTAGGTGTATCCAAAATAAGGATCCTTCTAATTAATGTATGAATTGAACTAGTTATCTTATTTGTAAGCACTCTCCTTTTTTGGAAGAAATAAAAAAGGTGCTTACTATTTGTTGAAGGCAGAAACTTAATTTCATGCTACAGCCTACAGGCATGCAATAAAAATTACTTTCCATATGCCTAGTTACTGGAATGAGAAGTGTAATTTTATTTGCATCTTCTTCTTCACAGCTCTGATCGTTTATGCAACAAACATCTTTAAAGGTTTATGTATGATAACGGATTGTCTCAGTTTAAAAAACACAATTAGTATGCCACCTGATTAATTCAAGAAAAGGGTAATTGACTAGAACAAGCAAAACTTCTGCAAAGTCATTTTTTCTATCCGACATATTTATACAATTAAATTTATTATTATGTAGTCCATATACAACTTTATGACTTACATCATCACATTTAGGCTCTGCACCAGCCAAAATCCTGCGCTCATGCCATAAAAGCCTCCGGCGATGTTCCTCCGTTTTATCCTCTTTGTTAACAGCAGGGCAAGGGAGCAGAGTGTTAGCCACACTTGTGGGGATACAGATTCCAGCAATATAATACTGGCTGAACACAAGGGTTAATGAGATAAAACCAAGAACCATCAACTCTGCAACAATTAGAGAGAAGGAGCCATTAATGCATGCAGAAAACTAGAATACTCCTTAGGTAAAATGATAACAAGTTGAGAGCACCAAAATTTACCAGCCTTAACCTTTTCCAAAGCCTCAAATAGAGCTTTCTTATGCCTCTCTGTGAGCCACTGGAAAAAGATTTTCATTTTGTAAGTAAATTGTTAGTGAAATTAAGTTCCACGGCAGCAATAAACTAAGTAAAATCACATGGACCCAAACAATCACCATAAATTGGTAGAACTCATGTAATGTCTTATGTCTGTGTACTTCAAAATGCTCCCAGACAAAGAAAAGGCAAGCCCAAACATCCAAATTAAAGGATGAGGGATGAACTCCAAGTAGATATCCTCAACATAATATATCACCAGGCAATACAGTTTTTGCTGGATGAAAGGGAAGGTTAAGTTCACAAAGCATAACACAGGCAATAAAAAAACCCTTTTTCCTCTAACCTTATTTGTTTAATGATCAAAAAACTCAAACAGAAGCAAAAAAAGGCGATTAATGGTAGAAAATAAATACCCGAAAAGGAACAGACTAATGGCATCAATCACATAGCTATAATGTCCAAGAATCCAATTTGAGTAAAGAACTTGGAGGTGCAAAAATCCCTCCAACCAAAAGAAAAGGCACATTTCTTTTGGGGGTAAAGTAACAGAAAAAGAACAAGATAGTAAATTCAAACACTATAAAACACCTCAAAATCCAGAAAAGGATTAGGACTAGCAAAACAGGAAGATCAAGAAAAGGACTAGGATTAGCAAAACAAAGGTACAAAACCATAGAGAAAAACAACCTATCTTTGGGTAATCAGTATCTAAGCAGTCAAGAACACTTTCCAGTCTCAAGTAACAAAAAGGTATTGTCTTGACATAAGAATCTAAGAGTCAAACAACAAACATATATATCAGCAAAATCCTCAACACCAAAACCAAGAAACAAGAAAGGCAATTTCTAATTGTAATGCTGCTGGCAAGGAGATAGATCTTTAGGTGAGCAAAATAGAGATAAATTGTAAACTAAAATCCAAGATTAACCAAGAAATAGAAAAGAAAGAAACCCACATTCAAGAAAAGTACAAATTAAAGAACAGTAAGGTAAAAAGACTAGATTTTTAGGTTCCATACAGTGCCAAGTTTATGGATAATCTTCTCCAAAGCAATAGAAATGAGAATAATGACTGCACAAACACCAGCAACTGCCCAAGTAGGTGTCTGATCAAGCTGTCTTGATGTACCATCACCCCCACCAGCCATTGCCACCACCACTCACAAAATCTTGAACTTTCAGATGCAGAGAAACAAAAACAAAAAAAATTCCTAAAAATTAATGGGTATCTAACAATCTGGTCAAGAAAATTGGGTTTGAACACTTATTAAGATGTAGTAAATGCATGCATTTATTTGCACTACTATTTCAAAAGAAGAAAACTGATCATCCCAGTTGCTAGTACATAGATGTATGTAAATTAAATGACTAATGACATTGACAAAGACCTTCCTTAATTAAAATAGACAACTACTTATATTACCCTAATTAGGAACACAAAGCTATTTATATTAATATATATAGATTCTTCCATTAATAATCTCTTAAAGACAATATTTATGTATGTACTCACATTGGCCAATAGAAGAAGTCAACGGTTAAAGATTAAGGTTGTTTTTGTAACGCTAAATGAGGATTAGGGGAGATGGATGATGGGTTTAAGGTTTTAGGCTTTAGGAGATTTTTTTAAAGTAAAATTTGATTGTAAGTAATTTATATTTGTTCTTGAAGTTATAAATGATCTAAACTTATTGCTCTTGTCGTCAACTCAAAAGGGCAAAATTGAACCATACTTTTTAATTGGAAATAAATATATTCTAAAGTCATTTTGAGATTAATTATCACGGGATAAGTAATACTATCACAGGTGAAATAAATAATCTTAGGACTGATTAATCTCTTCAACCAAACACATGATAGAATAATCATATAATTTGTTCCTAAAATTATTATATCTGATACCTCAAATTAAACGAACTCAATTTTATTAGTAATATACTAATATATATGTTGAAGAGTGAATTAAGGTGTGAACAATTATAACAGCGTGACTTGCTGGTGAGATTATGAGGCGATGATCGCGTCAATTTGTCTCATCAAAAAGGAAAATTGAAATGGGAAAAGAACAATCACTTATGACATTTGGCAACATATAATAATTAAAATATATTGAGAGTCGATTTTTTTTTAATGTATATTTAGATATATAAGTGGACATTTATAAAATTTGAATTAAATTAATTTAACAATTTTTTAAAATTATAATTAAAAGATAAGTTAGGAAAAAACTTATTAATTTTGATAACAAAAATCTTTATTTTTCACAAATTTTTACTCCTCGTTAATATCATCACATTAATTATACTTTCTGAATTGCTCTAACATATAACATTGTATTTTTCTTCATTAAAATCTTGTAAATTACGTTTGACAGAAAAAATTTGAAATCAAAGTTTTGTTGAGTAAGAAGATAGGTAGTGTTTGTCGAATTCACTTAATTCGTCAGCTAAATTAAGCGTTTCTACTCAAAAACTCTTGTCTTTCTAGAATGGGTCAACTAAATATTACTATGCCATTATTTTTTATTTACTGTCTTTCTAGAAAGGGTCAAATAAATATTACTATCCCATTATTTTTATTACTATATAATAAAATGGTCAAATTTACTCAAATTATGTGAATAGGAAATTTTATAAATAGCTAAGAGTTGAAATATAATGAGCTTTTTTAGTTATAATTTGTCTAATTATGTAGTGTAGCTATAGTTTTAGTAGCTATGCGTTAATCTGTTTGTATATCTCATTGCAAATTTAATATTTTTAATACAAAATAGACTCTTAACTTAATTAATGAGGCAGTAATTTAAATTATTAAAATGGAAAAATAATCCCACAAATCATAGTTATTGATTTGATAATAATTTCTTACCAAATATGACATCGGCTAAACCAAAAAATAAAATAAAATAAACTTCCTAAATAAACATGTCAAAAAATGACTTAATAAATATACAATCCAAATGTATACAAACATCATTAACAGAGATATAGTTGCATCAAACATCACACAATTGATTGAAATATACAAATAAGTAAATGTATACAAATGTTAAAGCTATACAAATAATAGTTGGAACGTATACTTGTTGATAACATACAAATATAAAAGAATTAATTGTGTATAATTGTTGATGTAGAAATAGGGTCTAAAATGTTTTTTTTTTTAAATAAAAAAAACACAATACACATTGATACGCTAAATCCATAGAATGCATATAACATAATCTAAAATGTATTGATAGAAATACAAATCACAAAAATTATACAAAATAAATTATACAAATACCTCAAATTCCTCACCATCATCTTTGGCCCATTGACCTAATTCAATATCTTCTTCTTGAGATGTTTAAGAACATGCATAAGTTGTTGCATCTTCACTAGGTCAATGTGGTGCTTGAATCTAATTCTTGTTAATTAATTCAAGATTTAGTAAGAGATCTTGCAATTTTTTGAAAATCTTAAGTTAGACCCAAAGAAAAATATGAAAAATCATCTAAACTTTGGGCATGCATTTGTATACCTCAAGTAATTCTCTTGGAATGAGTTTGTTCATCCATGATTTTGTGTGTATCTATAGAGATAACTGAAAACTAAAAAAATCAATGGAATATGCAAATACAAATACAAATACAAATAATAATAATAATAATAATAATAATAATAATAATAATAAATAAAATAAATAAAATCGCCCACAATTTGAGAGGGAAACACAAATTTTTTGAAATTTAAAATTTAATTGTACTTGAGTGAATTAAGGAGAAAAATTAATAAAAAATATTAGGATCAGAGATAAAAAGCTACTTTGTATAATTGGGGGAAACAAAAAATATGATAGTATATGTTGGAATTTAGATATACAAATCGAGAAGTGGTCCATAGTAAATCGGATGAAACATTAGAGGCGAGTGATAATTATTTACAACTATAACTATTGTAAATAAGTAAATAGTATATTTTTACTTAGTTACATAATTTTTCTTTATGTGAAATATAATAAATTTATTTTTATTAATAATTGGAGTCAAATATATCCTTGTCATTAATTATTAAAATAAAATTTTTGAATTGTAAAAGCTTGCTATCGATGCCATATTATTTAATTAAAGATTAATGAGAGACAACTTTCAAATTTTTGCACGATTGATAAACAAATTTAACCTTTCTTTCTGAGTTTTAGTTTTTAAATTATTCTTTCCATTTATTTTTACTGGTTTACTATTTTAAAAATAGATTCATTTTTATTTGTCACTTTTAGCATATCAAGAATAAACAATCATTTTTTCCATGTTTTTTCACTTTGCATTAATTACGTATTCCTTAAATTATTTTTCAGTATCTAATATTAAACGTCAATTAATAAAAATATTATGATAAAATAATTATATTAGTTATTATTTTTAGTGTGTGTTAAATTAAAATATGATAAATAAAAATGAACGATGAGAGTAATTGGAGGAAAAAGTTTTAAATTAATCGGAGGTGTTGTAAACGCAGGGGTGGCTCAACAGATCTCGTGGCCTAAGGCAAAATCATATTAAGAGGCCCTTAAATTTATTTTATAAAATTTATACACTAACAAGAAAAATTATTTTCTACACAATAGATTAATCATTTAAAACAAAAAATATCCAATTTCACACAAAAACAAAAAAGAAAGGAAGATGAGAACGAAAAATAAGAGTGATGGATCATCGATGTTAAGCTTCAAAACTCCAATTGAAATTTTAATTTGGCTATCATCACAAATAAGAAAAAGAAAAGAACATACATAACTTAATAGTTGAAGTTTTGAGCATGGATAGTAACAAAAATATCCAAATTTCTGATCAATTTAAATGATATAATTCATTCCATTTTTTTTGATTTCCCATCCGGTGTTCGAAGCCCACATTGGAGCTCCGACTAAATTCGGATCACGCACTGCAGGGCCCATTCGGGTGTGGCGCTCCCAACAAAATTTTCTCCATACCTAGGGCTCCAACTAGAGACCTCTGATTAAGGGTAAAGCACTCCCACCAGTGCACCACAACTCATGTTGATATAATGCATTCCATTAAGTAGCACTCATTGGTGAATATCTAAAACAAATTATAAAATTTTCATATAATATATTAAATTAAAACAAAAAGGAAACTTGTGCATGAATATTTTTATATTCACGCAGTTTAAGAAAAGATTGAAAAAAAAGCATTATGTTATCGATATATGTAACTTAGTTTCTATATAAAAAGGATAAATTTTAAAATTGAAAGTTAAAACAAATATATCAAATAATGAGTGAAAAGAGTATGGGAATTTATGAACTTATTGATAAAAAATACTCTCAAATAAATAATAATAAAATATATACAATAACAATTTTATTTATATAAATTATATTCATATATAATAAAATTAATAATAATAATTTAAACAAATTTGGGGCCTTCAAATTTTTGAGGCCTAAGCAATGGCCTCACTGGCCAAGCCTTAGAGCCGCACCTGTGTAAATGTGTGAGAATTAAATGGATACGTGCAAGACCCACATGCCATGGTACATGGAAGATTTTGACTTGCTCTGCATTCAATATTTTGGAGATTGGGTGTACCAAAAATTAAAATAAAATTTGAGTTTGGAAGACTTTAATTTTTGTCAGAATCAATTTGCAAGCAGAATAATTAAGTTATAATTTAATAAATCACTTCTTTCAACTTTCTAGTCAATAAATATACTCTCTCTGTCCATAATTATTTGTCCACTTTTGAATTGACACACCTAGTAAGAAAACAATTAATGATATACTGAGTTTACCATTTTACCCCTATTAATTATGAAGTGGATAAAAATTTCTATATTTTTCAAAATAATTAATCATTTAATTGAGGGTATAATAAGTAAAAGAAAATTGTTCTTTCTTAATTTGTCAAAATGAACAAGTAATTAAAAATAACTAAAAAAAAAAGTGAACAACTAATTAGGAACTGAGGGAGTATAGTGGACCTACAAATGTTCAATCATCTTGAGTGTAGTGGACCTACAAATGTTCAACCATCTTTTCCATATAGTACATGTCAATTGTACATGTCAATTATATTTCTAAGAAAAAGATTCTAGCATAAGCTCCTCTTTCTTTTCTTTTTTCTTTTTTTTAGAAAGGATATATATATATATATATATATATATATATAAACGTTTAATATTATATTATCATGGTCAGTATTAGTAATTATGGATAAATTGCCAAGAAAGGCTAATAATTTATTATATGTAGAGCATAGTATTAGTTTACTAGATAGTACTCCTTAATCTGCTTTAAGGAATTCGTTAATAACGTGAGGAAGAAATAGTAAAATAGGTGATTGGTTGGTTATTATTAGTTTGGGACCTATTTTGGACAAAATATTTATTATCTAATTGTTTGTTTGACAAAGTTTATGACGGACCACTGAAATTCCTTAGTTTCTTCGAAGTTGACCTGCAAAACATAATAACAGGATTATAAATTAAACGCGATTCTTCTAAATATTGAAGGATATTCTCAATTGAGTCTAGTTCAATATCTAGTGGTAGGCAATTATACATGAGGGCAATATGCAGAAGTGCTTCCAATTCTGTCATGGTATGATTATGATTGTAGTTTCGCTTGTAGAAGCTTACCATCCAGATTCTGCTGGTATTTCTAATGATGCTATCAATTTCACTTTTTCCTTTATATTTCGAAAAAAAACATTAATATTTAATTTTTATTTTTAGTGGTCAAGACTCAAGAGGAGTATATTGCCCTTTTCTTCTTTCTAAAATTAGGGACGAATTTAAATTTTTAAAATTTTTAAGGTTTCTTAACATTTATTTTTTTATACTTCAAAACTAAAAATTCACCTCTAATATTTATTATATTTTTAATAAATTATAACATATATAACTATATTCTATATCGAAAATATTGAGCTAAATCGTGGTCGACCACTACTTGTAACATTTCTCTATTATTTCGTTCATATGATAAAACTTTCGAACACGAAAAATGACCTTTTTTTTAGTTAAAAACAAAGTACACAAAAGCAGCTAATTAGCTGGATTTTGTTTGTTTTTTTCTTTTAAACATTGGTATGATTAGTTGGACAATGCAAAGAGAGAACAGCAAATTAAAGTGTATGATCAGCTTTACGTAGCTTTCTTAAATCATAATTATTGCTTAATTCCCTTTTTAGAATTATTATTATTATATATATATATATATATATATATATATATATAA
>JAJOOF010009852.1:0-20471 GCA_029582545.1 Solanum lignicaule | reverse complement strand
TTATGTCGGTGAGAATAATAAATTTTAAAAAGTAATGATGTGATTATAAATTTTATTTACATATGAAATAAATGGTTAGTAGATATAAATATGGGGTTTTTTTAACAAAATATAAACTTGTGGATCAATTTTTGTATTAAAAATATCTCAAATCATGATATGGAATTACCATATAATTCCATATCATGGTTTTTGGAGAATATGGAATCACATCTCATGATATAGAATCATGAGATGGACTTATCGTAAAATCGTATGTCCAAACGTTGATTCCATCTCACGATACCATATCGATATGGTATCGCATGGCCAAATGCCTACTAAATCAAAATGGGGTAAGTTAATAAAATAAGTGTGTCATTAATCCACTTTTAAACATAAACGAGTTGGACGAGTTATGATTTTATCAGTTGGTTTTAT
Source organism: Solanum lignicaule (assembly GCA_029582545.1). Taxonomy (NCBI): domain Eukaryota; kingdom Viridiplantae; phylum Streptophyta; class Magnoliopsida; order Solanales; family Solanaceae; genus Solanum; species Solanum lignicaule. Next base: position 20,051 of record JAJOOF010009852.1, on the reverse strand, counting down.
CCTAATCATTACCATTACCCTAGTTTAAGTTTGGAGAGTTAACGATTTTAATCAAGCCGCTAAAAATATTTACGTACACATTCATCTTGGAGATTGTGTAATGCTTTTCTCTTTGTAGCTGATGCAAATATATACTCAACGTATAACTAATATATATCAAATGTATAATAATTTTATATATAATGATCAGTGTGTATAATTTTATATATATATTGAATATACAAAAATTACATACACAACGATTATACTAATCAATTTGTAAGAAACATAAATATTTCTTTAAATGGGCCACTTTGGATTGTTGTGTATAGCAATTATCCTTTTGAGTTATATATACTGAAGATCTAAATAATATTTCATACTCATATCACTTGTAAGGTAACTAAAAGTAAATTTCTATGATATTATTAATTAGTACTGTAATTTAAATGATACTATAATAAATATGCCATAATAAGTTAAACTATAATGATAGAGTAAAAATATCTTTCTAAATAGTCACAATATATTGCTTAAATCCTTAAACCTTTCACACATTTAATTTTCTTGATTGAGGAGAAAAATACTTCAAGTAGTACATTAGTGTCAGTCGAATAATTAACACTTTATAATTGAATAATATTTTTAATAATCCACTACAGACAATGGAATAAATAAGTAAAAAAATTTAACTAACAGAGCTATTTAAAATATTATACAATCTAGCTAGTGGAATTAATCAACTAACAGAAAATTAGTATACACTTGGTTGAGCAAAACGACAAATGTTTATTTTTTTAAAGAAAAAATCATATGGGGATTGGATTCTATTTTACAAAAAAATCTCAATATATAGTAATAGGTTCAAGCTGATTTTTAATAAGAGAAATTTTTGTTTATAGTTATAGTTTTGCCTCTAATTATGAAATATAGTGATAGTTTATGTATTTATAAAACGCAATAACAATTGTATTCTTCGCACACATAATATAAAATATATTATATTCATACGCATATAATATTTTTATAGTGAAATACACTATATTCATGCACGTAACGATCGTAGGTGCTATTCATAGGATAAAAAAAAGGTGTAAGGCTGGACTTTGGTTACTAAAAGCTGGATTTAATTTATCACATTAATTATATGCATTATTTGGTTGGCTAGCTATAGGCATAGTAGAAGAAAAAAAGGGAACATTTATTAATACTTTAATAATTAATGCCTCAAAAAATCTTGAACTTTCAGCTACAATTACACTGAAAAAAAACTTGTGGAGTATATGGTGGAAGGAATTAAAACTTTAGAGAATTTTGTACATTATTATAATGATAATAATAAAATATTTGGTATAAATTCTTGAATCTTGTTTATAAATAGGAAAATTATAAAAAGGGAGTGTCATGAAGTTATTGGTTGTACTATCCTGAAGTTGTTATTAACTCATTAGTAATTTAATAATTATAATACTAAATTTATGGCCACAATCTTTAGTGAGTACATAATTGGATCATGGTATAAAGAACTTTGAGCCCACTTTGAATATTTTTATTTATTTTTTATTATTGGTGTTTGATAGCATTATTGGGGCCAGATTATATTTGAATTCATGTATTGCATGACTCTTCTTTGAGGGTAGCACCCTCTCACTATGATTTTTTTTTCTATTTTCAAAAATCCAAATTTGAAACTTCTGATTAAAAATATAGAAATTTTATCCATCCCACCACCATTCATATTTGTAACTTAATCTTATTAGAGTCCAATTTGTAGTTACCAGTTTTCTTCCAATCAATTACTAGGTACTAGCTATATAGGCATCCACTCCATAATAGGTGGTTGATTGACAAATAAAATATATTTTCTCCATTTCAATTTAAATATTTTATTTTTGCTTTTCGGTCTATCTAAAAAAATGTCTTTTTTTTTTCAATTTTAATATTCTAAACGACAAGTTTAATACCACAAAATTTAAAGTCTTCCTTTATTTTGAAATTTCGTGTTCAGTTAAACTAGGACATCTAAATTAAAACGAAAGGAATAATAAGTCTAAGATAAAAGAAAAAACATCTACTCAACTTAATTGATATAGACAAAAAACCTCTACTTAACTTAATTGATTTAGACAAATGACAAATATAATAGTGATGTTAATTACATACACTGACTATAAAATAATTCTACATAGTAAGCTATCTAGAATTTGTAAAAAGAAAACATGGACTAGAACTATATTTTTGTTGTAAAAAGAGAGGACCCCCACTTCCTAATAAATGCTTTGCCTTAGTATAAAAATTGAATAAATGCTTTCATATCACTTTGATGTATACTAGTATATATGAGTATGATTTTGCCTAATTCCTTTAAAGCTTTTTGAAAGAAAATATCTTTAATAATTGCAAATTAATTTGCCTATAGTTTTGGAAGAGGTGGAGATATATAAATCATAAATTTTGGTTCATAGCCTTGTCATATCAAATAAAGCTATCTTATTTTCCAATTCTCATTTTTTTAGTGTGTGTTTGAGGGGTGGGGTGGGTGGGGGTTAAGGCAGATAATTTGTATTTTCCCTATATATGTGTAAGAAAATAGGGCGAAGCTAGTAGGGCTCAAGTATTCATCCAAATCTCTTTAGACAGTAAATTACACTATTTAATATTCTTGATTATATATAATAAATGTTGAACCTATTTGATTTCTTTGTCTATCTACTTCGTCATAGTTTACACTCCTTAATGAAAATTCGGATTCGGCTGCTATGAGAATAATGGTATTGGAATGAGTTGTCATTATATACTTGAGATGATTCTACACCAAAGAGAATCCCCTTCCAATTTGGGGGGGGGGGGGAGGGGAGAGGGGGGGATGTAAAACATATTTTAGAATCCGGTTCCAAAAGAATAATATGTATGTGTATTGATGTTACATAAAAGGGGAAAGTTCATATTATAGCAATCCTTTCATGCACCTTTCAATTTTATGAAATTTTGAATTCATTTGATGATAATATCCTGAAATTTAACCAATGGATCTTGAAACTTGGTGAGGAAATATATACGTGTAGTTAGGACTAGTTCAACGAATTTGATGTTCTAAAGCCATAATAAACATTTTTAAAGTTTTCTTAAATTTCTTTCAAAATTGTATATGAAAATTAGATGCAAAAAAAAGTCAAATGTTTTTGATCTAGTGGTCAGAATGCAATGCATGATGCATTTGTGGACTAGCTAGTCGCAAGTCTCGGTGAAATCAAACTTTTCCTAAAACGGAAATATAGTATTTAAGTGAAAAAGAATAGAGCTACGAACCTATTACCCACCAAGATTTTAATCTTGCAACACTTGTTAGGGTAATTTCTTAATTTAAAAAGAACACACAATTTTTTTTTTACATCCTCATATATGGATCAATCAAATATGACAAATAAGAATTAGTTAATTTAGAGAAACTGAATCGAAATAGAAAGTGAAATCGTTATAAATATGGAAAAAAAAAATCTATACATAGAAGGAACCATTGAGAAGGTAAATATAAGAAAAGATTTATCATTATTTATTCATTCAATCATTAAAATTTTAAAAAAATATATCAAAATTTGAAGTCCTTTATTAATAGTAATACACAAAAAGATATGTTATACTTATATTTTTGGGCCCTTAGGCAACAACTTTACTTTCGCACCTAAGAGCCGTTCGAGCATTCAATTTATTGATTCGATGTAAATAATAATTAATTAAAAATAATATAACCACTAAATATAACTTATTCGTATTAACCACTAAATTGGAACTCTAATAATTGATGCAGTTTATTCGTATTATATACCCACCTAGTCTTATCAATCACTTATTCCAATTTCTATGGAAAGCTCAAAAACACCAAAAAAAATAAAAATAAATAGATAATAGTATTAATATTATGTATATTAATACCAATTTCTATAGTACTATTTTTGAGGTGAGAGTCTTATCGAAATACTTCTTTATCTGTATGAATCATGAGGTAGAAGTAAAATCTATGTAATTTTTTCCCCTTTAAATTCTACTTTGAAATTATATCGGATGTATTGTTGTTATTTTCATAGCAATACAAAGTATTCACACTTCACTTTTCCAATATGTGGTCATATACTGAAAAATATGGGATCAAGTTATAAACGGTTTAAACTTAAAGATCATTTTTTATTCTTTAAGACATGATGGTTGATAATGTTTGCATATTATCTTAATATTCTTCAAGCCAAAAAGAGAGAAAACGACAAAAATAATTCTTTATATTTATGAATTTGTTTAAAATAATTTTTAAAATATATAGTTAAGCATTTTTAATTATTTATATTTATCAAAATTGAATACTTTTAATCTCCATTATATATATTTTAAAAAGATAACAGTTATTTTTGACAAATTTGATGTGTACAAAGAGTGTGAGCGATTTACACTGAATAAATCATCAGAATAACTTCATCGAATTCATTTTCCCTAGTTCGAATTTAAAGTCTCAACAACAGAAGGTGCTATCAATCTAGGGTTTGATGGAAGCATAACTATTGAATCAATAACTACTTTCATTTATCTAATGAGTGCATAGGAAGTATACGTTGGATTCTTTTTTTATCTGAAGAGAGGTTTCATTTGTTAGATTACGAATCGGGATAATTTCTTCCGTTTAAATGACTCATGGACTTTTCAGGAGTCTGTTTCATAAATATTAAGGTTTATTTTTAAAAGATATATTAAAAAAATACTCAATTTTGAAAACATAATGGACTAGATCAAATGATCAAATGTATATTTTTAATGAGAATTATGTTATTTCAATACTCAAACACAAAGGACTGTTTTTAACATGTTTTCTACTTTATTACATAGTGATACATCTTGTTTCTCTAGAATGATATTCAACACAAATCAGTTATTTATCCTGAGTATTTGTTTAATCATCTAAAAAATATATATATACTTATCCTTAAGTATTGTTTAATCATCGTAATTATTTAACCAAACTAAATCAAATCTATGTGTCCTTAGTCAAAATAAATAAATACAAAATACATGGTTTATGTTTCCATCATAGTAGATTATAATATTAACAGAATTAGTTGTACCTACCTTATATTATTTTCCCTAATTATATTATTACAACTTTGAAATTTTAAAATCCATGCCTTTTACGAATTATCATTTAAATATCGCAAACATAATATTATATTTTTTCTTCAAAGATAAGGGAAAACACACGAAGATTAGTTGTGGGCCTATTTGACCATGGGCCACAATGTATACACACAAACATTTGATGGTAGCCTATAATCAGTGTTTATAATATACAAATTGATTATACACCTATTATATAGTGATTATACTAAAATAATTTTTTTAATAAATATTAAGTTGTTCTTTAAAACCATAAACACCTACGTCGGTTCTTGATTAACATCATTTTGCCACTATTTTTCTTTTGGACAAAATGCAGCCTCTGTCATTAGTTGTCTATGGAGATTTGGGATTCGGTATCAAATCAATCCAACATTTCGTTCGGTCACTTCAGCATTCACAAGAAAAACCTAATTCTATTGGGTTGATTCCGTCTCTTTGACTTTGTTTATATGCAGCAGCTTGTTGTTGCCCTTTCAGGTCAGGAACTCTTGCAATAGGCAGCTAACACTACTTCATCAATTTCTCATTCCTTCGTGAGTGTGACACTCACCTCTATATCTTTTCCTATCTATAGTCAGGGGATTGCTGCTCATAACCACTACCTATCCATCTAGCCCATAATATCGAAGACTCAAGAAAAACATTGAATGAGATAATTAACATTGAATAATCATAAGGAAGTCAAGTAGTCCATGGCAGACTAGCCGACGCTTCTGTCTTTCCACGAATCGAAAAATGTAACAATATCTAAGAGAATTAGAGGCTTGTTATTACAAAATACACATAAATATTAAGGTTTATTTTTCAAATAAAAATAGCCCTCTTTCGAGGTGTGGGGTAACAAATCAGGATCTTTACTCAATTAATCAATTGAATTCATGGTTTACTTTTTATAATTGGTATACATGCATTATATACTAATTATACATAATTATGCACATATTATATATTTATCGACAATTTTTAGTTTATGCGATCGGGTGAATGGATTCCACTATTTAATTTCTAGTTTGCTTTATTTATTTGCATATAATTTATTGTAATTCTCTCTTCAATGGAGTGATACTTCAAAACTTCTCCAATGAAGCAACTTTACTATAACACTATTTGGTAAGGCATTGAAGGAAAAATGGTTTTTTTTGTCATATCTAATGGGAAAAAGTTGATGTGGAAAACCAAATAATTAAATTGACTTGTTGGTAATTGACTAGGTGAAAAAAATGCATAGGCTAAACTCAGAGCAAATTTCAGAAACTCTCGCTATGTATGATAATTATCTAAACTATAACTATATTTGATAATTAAGCCTCAAACTATAGCTATTTATGAAATTATCATTTGAAAGTATTTACTGGACCTATTTTAGATAACAAAAAAAATTAGCAGCCCAATTAATTTGATCCACTTTGTGGCCTTGTGCCCTATCTCACCAGAAAGTCTTGCAAATGAGACCATATCAATTGTTCTGTAGGATGTAATCTGTTTTTATAAAAAAGGATTTATGTAATAGGAAAAAAAAAAAACTCGCAAATAGCGCTATTTACGTACATATTTGCGAAAAATAATGAGATTTTACTTAATTATGAAATATAATAGTATTTTAATTTCAAAATGTAGCGGAATATACTGTATTCACATGTATAATAATAGTGAAACACAATATATTCGCCCATATAATTAGTGTATTCCCTTGTATACATTCTTGTACGATTGTATCTGCATGGGATAACAAGTGTATTCGCGCATATCTACTATAAAACCCCAAACTATCACTATATTATGTAATTTTTTAAATTACCACTATAAAGAATAATTAGAAGGCTGAGTTAGTTAAGCCACATAATTTTCCCCAAGTATACTAGTAAAAGTGATTTTGCACTAGCATAAGTTCAATATGTCATAGATGTTATATCATTTTATTAAGTTATCAAATAATACTTACCATATAATGTTGTTTAATTTGTGATTTATCTTATAAATGAACTATAATTTCTTTTTACGTACATCACAATACGTTGATCTTAAAATCTTATCATACCATTTCTATTTTCTAATGGACTTCAACCAAGTGTAGGGTTTTACTAGTTATAATAGGTTAAAATATAGATTACTTATTACTTTCTCTACCTCATTTTATATGAAATAGTTTAATTTGACAAGAAATTCAAAAAAAAAAAATAGTAACTTTTTTATTATGAGCTAGAATCCTCACATTGTTATTGTTGTTGATGTGAAAGTATGATAATTACATGACTTCTAAGATTCCAATAATTGACATTAGCATAGAAATTGTTCTTGGAAAAGAAACCACATCACATGCAAAATAAAAATACAAATTAATACATTCCCCAAATTAATGTACCAAATTAAAGAAACAAAAACAAAAAAACTGAAAAAGGAATTTCTGATATGTTCCTAAAAGTTGCTGCAGGCAAAAAAATAAAATGTGTTGGGAACAACTTGTTCTGAATTGTAAACATCTTACATTTGAATTTGTAGAAAAATACCTAAGACCTTTGTTCAACAAAAGTCACCAATAATGGCCCTCTATTGGATTCTAGTAATTAATTTCTAATGCCAAGTTGTTGTATATGCAATATCTTGGTCTTTCAATTTTGTACTACACAATGTTTGTATTTTCATGTTTGGGTTTTTATGTAATGACCTGGTCAGTCATTTTTGGAAAGTTTCGTAAATTTATTGCTTTGTCCTTTCCGTTATCGATCCCGAGTCGTTTATGATTGAGTTTGAAAAGTTGGTTCTGAACTATGAGTTAAAAGTTGAGAATTTGGTAAGTTTTGAGTTTTAAAGGCTAAGTTGTTAAGAAAGTGATTTTCAACGTGTTTTGGAGTTTCGAGTGTCAAAATGGAATTTCGTTGATTCCATCAGTCCCAAAGTGTGAAATTTCACCCGAGAGAGTTTCCGTTTTGGATTCCAATTTTTTTTGAGGATTTGAGGTCCTAAGTTGTGAAATTGTGGGAATTTAGTCTTTGGGTTGACTTTGGTCAACATTCGGGGTTCCGATGCTCAGATCGAGATTCTGAGAGTTCCGTTGAATTCGGGGAATGATTTTAGGCCTATTTGAGGTCTTGGTTGATTTTTGAGAGGCACCGGCTTGTTTTAGCCTTTTTAAGTGTGAGTTAGTTTCTTGTGGTTTTCGCAGATGTCAGGTTAAGGAAACATCGGTTTCGTACTTTGACGATTTCATTGAGTCCGAAACATCAAGTTTAATCGATTTGCATATGTGGTTTGTGTGTACGGGGTTCCGAACGAATTTCGAGGGTTCTTTCGATGTTTTGAGAGTTGGTTGATTTTCTGATGTCTGAGTTCTGTTGCACCTTCGCTTTTGCGAGAGTTGGCTCGCTTCAGCGAGACTTCGTTCGCTTTTGCGAAGGATCAACCTATGTTAAACCTTCGCATTTGCGAAGCAGCCATCTCTTAAGCGAAGGTCTAATCGCAGAAGCGAGGCCCGCATTTTAAGTGCGATTCGCTTATGCATAAGCAATACTTGAGAGGGCTTTTGCTGTAAATTTTGGGGTTTAAGCCCAATTTCACCCTTTTTGAACTTAGGGAACCCTTTGTAGCGAATTTTAAAAGGATTTCTGTCCTAGACCAGTTGGGTAAGTGTTCTTGATCTTAAACCTTCATTTTCTATTGATTAATTATGAGTTTTAACATCAAAATATGAGGTTTTGATTGGTGAATGATGAGGTTTTTCAAGAACCAAAGTTCTTAACTGAAATGAAGTTTGTGAACTAATTTCAAGTCATATTTAGAAATGATTTTCCCTAATGAGTTCTAAAGACTTGAGTAATGTTTTCAAGTATTAAATTTCAGATTCAAACCTTATTTTTGGAATTGAGTAAGTGTTGATTGACTTACCTTTCAAGGGAATTGTTGTTTTCGGAAAGTGCTTGTGAATACCTGATTGTTTATAGATTGTGTGGCTTTGGAAGTGATTCGGAAGGGAAAGACTCAACTATTGGAGTGAATGCTAATTGATTTAAGGTAAGTGACTTCCTAAACCTTGCATTCTAGTTGAATTCGTATGATTCCTTCATTGATTGTGTGTTGGGAGTAATGTGAATGAGGTGAAGGGTTTAAATTGTCCACTTGTTATATCTAAATGAATAAAAAGGGGTTGAAATGAAGAAAAAAAAACTATGTGATGAACATGATGACGTGAATTGCCTTATTGTGACCCTTGTTGATTTATTGATGGAATGCTTGAAAGTATGACTGTAGATTTGAATTGTATGAATTGTTATCTCTTTTGTGTGGTGTGATATTGCTTGTGTGCATTGACTGTGAACACCGTGATGAGACATGTGATGATGCTATAAAGCCGATCGAAAATGGTTCCGGCTAGTGATGTGATATAAAGCCGATGAGAAATGGTTCCGCCTAGTGATGTGACATAAAGCCGATAAAAAATGGTTCCGGCTAGTGATGTGATAAAAAGTCGATGGGAAATGGTTCCGGCTAGTGATGTGATAAAAAGTCGATGGGAAATGGTTCTGGCAAGAGATTGATCATTGTGAGTTTATGCATTTAATGCTTATGCGTGACTTGTTGATTGTGATTGATGTACTTGTTATGTGTAACCGAACTACTTGTCATTGCGATTGACTTATTCGAATTGTGAAGATTGAACTGTGAATATTGGGTCTGTGAGCCGTGCTTTGTAGAATTGCTAGGTTGGGCTGATTTCTGTGCAGGTTGTAGTTTGAGAAGGTTCGGTTGGAGTGTAAGAGGTATTCGATTTTTAGCTAGTTGCTTTGTTTAGTAGGTTGCTTGCTGGGTACTGTGTTGTTGGTACTCAACCCTTGCTTCTACACTTGTGTAGGTTCCGAGCACGGACCCATATGATCTTCTTTTCTTGACAGTTGAGGTTCGTGAAGGATTTGAGAGGTAGCTGTTTGTCATCCTGGCAGACCCTTTTTTCCTATTTCTTTTAAGCTTTGTTCTACTTGAGAAACAAAGATTGGGACTCGTATTTATCTTTAAATTCTGTATTTTCATTAGTGTCTTGTACACGTGACAACCAGGTTTTGGGGAGTTGTTTAGAATGAATAAGTTTTTCGCCTTTGTCTTGTTCTTGGTTTTACTGCTTTCCGCATTTTCTTTCTTCTCGTTAGGTTGAGTCTGACTTGTCTTGGTGGGAATAAACAAGTGACATCACGCCCATTTTTGGATTGTGATATTTTATATCCTAAATGCAAAGGTGATCATGTGATGAAAACAACATTTGAGGTGGAAGAATTCAAATTTGTCTAGAAACTTCATCCACAACTTTTTATTCATAACTTTAATATTTAAAAAATATATTAGATTTACATCAACTCTAATATGTGGTACAACATATTAAGATATAGATGCAAGCGGATGGTGTCATGGTGATGTCTTTACTCACAAAGGGCAAACTGATGAAGGCGAGTTAAGGTAAGAGATTAACATCCATGTTAGCAAGCTACCAAAAATAAATCTAAAACTATCAAAATGATATTAAAAAAATAATAGTATATACCATAGAGTAAAATTTATATGATACACACATTTTTTAGGTTAAATAATAGAGCACCTTAAAAGAGATATTTATGCAAATAGGCTACTTTAGAATAGTAATTTAACTTCTTATATTGTCTCTGAGGTAGAAGTTAAAGTCAATTTCCGATGGATCGCCAAAAAACTTGCCTTGCTGAAACTCATGATAGATAATCATGAGTATACTATAAAAATATCATGGATGATCACCAATTCATATTTTTAAACAATTTTTTTTAAGCTCAATTAATTTAGACGTGTGTACTGATAATTGCAATTATCGTAAAGAGAAAAGGAGAATAGAGAAGGAGTTGAAGGTATTATTCTACAAATTCTTTAATAGGATCAAAAGTTAGAGACCAACCCTAAAAGTCAAATCCATGAGGGTTATTGAATCAAAACAATTGATCCAATAACATGGATGGTTACAATACGTTTCATGAACGTGGATGGTGACACGAACATTGTCTATTACTATCCTCCAATATATTAGAGGGCCAATCTTGTTGACTTTTTTTGAATAAAGGTATTGGTAGTTTTTCCATATTCAGACGTAGATGTTTACAAGTCACGAAAAAATTGTTACAACACATTTGTATGCAGCAACTTTTAGGAACATATTACAACTAATAATTAGGAATTTCTTAAACTTCATGTGTCTTCTAGCTCATATCATATTTTTTGTTTCTTTTTATGCAAATGTATTTGTATTTGATTTTACATGTGATGTGGTTTCCTTTACAAGATCAATTACTATGTTAAAGTCAATTATTTGAGTAGTTGAAGTCAAGCAATCATCACAATTTCACATTATTGAATGAAGCTTTATTATTAATAAATAATAATAATTACTCCATAAAGTCTCTAATTGTAACGTACAATCGCATTATTCGATTCTCACTAGGTTTTCTATGTCATGGATATCGATCATAATTCATAAATGAGTCAAAAACAAACTCCATTACCATCAAGATTCACAAGCTTGTAACGAACGCTACAACAAAAGAGATATTTAGTGGCAATAAACTTTTCTTTTAGTATTGTCACAAAAATATTTTGTGGCAATTGAGTTAATATCATTGCATCTAGAGTCACTAAAGTCTTTAGTTATATTTTATATAAAGTATTGATTACAAATATCCAATTATATTATTATTACTAAATAATTTTCGCTAAATTCTTTATTTGTTATAGTATAAGGAAATACTATATATGTACAACCTCATCTGAGTATTTATGACCACCAAAGGACGATACATGCTTCTTTTGTATATATATGTGTGATCTACAAATTACAGGTAAAATTGTAAAAGACGTCAATCAACCCATAAATGGGTCTTATCTCGTCAAATTATTAGCTTGAATTTAACCAATTCAAAGACACTCTTAACATGAAGTGATATTTTCAGTTAATTAGACTATATATGTACGATTTTTTTTCAAAATGTCTCGCACCGTTAAAACTATCACATAGCTTATTAGTTCCTCCTCTTCCTTTTTTAAAACAACTAATATGAGATTTCATTCGCACACCTAATAATATAAAGAACTGCATATGTTGCTATAATTGGAAAAATAGGATACAAAATTTCAACCAACCAAAAAAAAACATCAAGAATTATTTTTTCTACAACTTGACCGTACGTCATAACAAACTTCGAAAAATTTATGCATTCATAATACAATGCACCTACTAAAATAATTTTACTCAACTATTAAAATAATTTATAGCTTTTTCCTATTTAAACTTAGAGCACATTCCACATGCCCTAGTTTATTTGCAAATGAAAAAATGGACAACTTCTTGTGTAAGGATTAAATAAAACCAATATATGGTTGTCCAACTTCTTGGGATTGGACATTTGACCCACCTTGTATTTTTAGAAATTAATGACGGGCAAAATTTCAAAGGTAAATAACAAATTAATTCTATTAGCTAGGAATTATCGACAAATTCTATAACTAATTTCATACTTTTTAATAGTAAATTCTTCTTTGAGGATTTTATTTAGTATCAATCAAAATTTACATAGGCACCCTGCATAGTGGTATTTAGGGATGTCAATTGAACAAATTATATGAAACTGACGAATAAAAATGAACTTAATTAATAAATTAGTTCATGATTAACTCGTTCAAAACCCCAAATAAAGGATGCTTGAACTGATAAGAGTTGAGTTAAGCTGAGCTAAACACTGAGTCATAGTCCAAACTAGCCTAACTATTACAAAATAGTCTGAAATTTTTATCAATATCCTTATAAATTGTTTAATTATCATACAAAACTACTATTAACTTTTTTTTCTTCTTCTTATGACTACTAAAAATATTTAATATACAATTTTTTTAATTAAATATTTTAATAAAATGTTTTATAGGTCGATTTGGACCTACATGGCTCAAATCGACCCAATTTTTAGAGAATGAGTTGGACGAGTCAAATTAGCTAAGCGAATAAATTGGTGAATCATTAACCTTTCCAAACTTAAGTGATCGAGATTGAACTGGTCATTTTTTCATAGCCTAAATTTTGCTGGCCTTTCAGAAATAACCTCTCTATATCTGAGATAGATGTAAAATTTGCGTACGTTATATCCTCCTCAGATCTCACTTTGTGAGATTATATTAAATATATAATTATTGCTATATATTTGTACATGTGCAAATATTGTGATCAGACAAAAACAGCAGTTTGTCACATGAAATAAGAAGGAAATGTTTGGTCCTAACGTGTTGTGTTTCTGGTGGCTAAAAAATGCAGAAATTTTAACAACATTTTATATAAAATTCACTTGACTAGGAAACTGCTGTTTGTTTAAATTAAATAAACACATTGGAAAATATATATACAGTATTTTCATGTCCCCAAAATCTCAAAAGGATATGCTAATTTTTTTTTTTAATATGCACTTGTCCATTAAAAAAGTGTCACGTGATTGATGTCGGCAAAATTAACGAAATAACATCAAATCTGACCATGGACCACTATTATTGTTATTGTGGCTTTGTCATGTGACATTAATTTCGAAACGAAACAAATTCAGAATTTAAATTTGATAAGTTTATTTTTAGATTTTTAATAACTTTTGGCGATACTGAAAAATCGTTGTTCAACCTTTTGATAATACATGAAAAAATTCAACCCTTTAGAAAATGAATTGTTGTTCGAAGAGTGAATAAACTTACACTAACCCATCATTTGAGATTCAAATTGTGAGATATATTGGGAAGGATTTGTAATGGAACATAGATTATGTTGTATTAATTGTACTTTTGAAATTATGAATATATTTTTAGTGTTTTTATATAACTATTTATGTGTGACACTTCTAAAGAGGGCGTGTTGATGAGGGCAGATCAAGTAGGACTGATTTTAGCTTAGTAAATTAATTTTTAAAGAAGAGGTGCACATGGTGTAAGGAGACTCATCAAAAGAAATGAGAGAGAAAAGTAAATTTTTTTATAAGATATAACTCAATTTTACATAATACACGAGCTTTTGAAGCTTAATGTAGGCATGTACTGTAGCCCAAAAGACAAATTTATGCCATGAACTTGGCTTAGAGACATTACGTTTTGTATCAAAATTAAAGTATTGAATTCAATTGAACCTGCGTAAAAGTTATTGCACGACTTTGTTATTTTGATTTACAACATTCATCATGGGAATTCCTTAAGTCACGTAGCAAGTATTTAAAAGAATTAATTAAATTATATAAAAAAAATTCATTTTAATTTTAATTTGAAACAAAATTTTAAAAATTAAATTTTTAAATTTTATGATTTTAATTCATCCTATATACTATTGATCAGAAAATTACTGAATTAGTACTTGTAATATAATATTGTGTTCAAATTGGTGGCCATTGACCACTGGATTTGTCTCCTTGGGGATGTCATTTTTTTTTAATCATATAAATTATTGTTGAAAGTAAAATAAATAATAAATAAAAAATAATAATTCAAATCAAGAAGTGGACGAATATTTACCTTTATAAAGAAAATTTAAGTTTATTATAGTATAATATTTACTAATTCAAGAATATAATTTTTTTGGCTGTCACGACCCAGACCGTCGTGATTGGCACCCACACTAACTATCTTGTGGGAGAACCACTACTACAATCCAAACTAAGCAACTAAATCAAAACTAAGGCAATTAAGTTACGGAAGCAAGTTAATTAACTAAACAAATGCGGAATTAACAACCCCTAGAACCTGAAAGTCAATGTACGAAAACTCTACTAATGACAAGTCTAAGAACAAGGGGTACAACCCCGAAACTAAACAACACCTTAAACAAATAGCCTGAGTCCAAAAATAGTGGACTTAAACAAGAGGAATCCACGGCAGCCCGAAGGAACTGGCTCACTCTTGAATCCGGTCATGCTCAATAGTCACCTAGCTGAAGTCTATCAATAGCCGCCTGAAGATGCCCTGTACTCAACAAAAATAAGAGTAAGTGCAGTATCAGTATACAACCACAGTGTACTGGTAGGATCACACGACTATCCCACTAAGTGAAACATATATAAGTAATTACAACAATATGACCATATAACATATCGAATATCAACAACATTGATTAACACAATCTTCATAGCATAAGAGAACCACACTACACCACACCACTCTTAAAGTCCACTTGTGCAATGCATGAATGAAGTCTCATTCCCTCACTCACACTAAGTAGAACTCTTTGAGAAGTCATAAGTCATAGTCCATGTTCATGTTCATAACAATAAGCCAATATATTACAAGTCAATGGTCCTCTCATGGAACCCAATTCAATAGTGCTCTCATGGAACCCAAACCCAAACAGTTAGCATGTCGAAACGTGGCAATTCGATCCCATATTTATGCCGGAACGTGGCAATCGATCCCATATTTATGCCGAAACGTGGCAATCGATCCCATATTTATGCCGAAACGTGGCAATCCGATCCAAGTTAGTTATGCAGGAACGTGGCAATCCGATCTCATTCACACACCACAATCACAATCACAATGTATATTCTCACAATCATACAACAAGAGGTAATTCATGACATACAATTATTCAATTATCCTCATTTATGATTAGGGTAATCAATAATGCAACATTCGCATACATACATGCATTATAATGAAGCAATTACATATATCACATCAACATGATATCACAACCATCACCTACCTCGAATCCAAGCTTGAATCCCCTAAGGCACTTGAATCTTTCCTTTTCGGATTCTTTTCGCTTGTTCTAGGTTTACAAACAATTAATCATAATGCGGGAATCAACAAATAATCGCTAATTACCCGAAATTATAATAATTCTAGCAAACCCTAGATCATCCCATGATCCCAATTATCCAATTTAGGGCTGTTTTCACCATAGATACAAGACCAAAACCCTCTCCCATCAATATGTACCCATTTGATTATGTTCTACAAATCGAAAAACGGATTCGAGGAGTGAAAAACTTACATTTAGCCTCAAGAATGGTGAAAAACGAGTAGAAATCGCTTGGGGGTCGTTCCTTAGCTCTAAAAGTTGAAAAGTGCCAAATAAGGTCTTTTAAGGATTTATTAACGACATCAAGTCGCGTCTGGCCCACCACAGTGGCCCTCATCCCACTGTAGCTGCGGCACCAGAGCGACACCAAGTCCCGCCAGAGCGGTATTTTTGAAACAATGAGCTATCCATCATTTTCTACGATTTTAAGTCCCGTCACGCCCGTCACAACAGCCATCCTTCCGTTGTAGCGGCCCCGCCAGCGCGGCAATACTCCCTCCTAGGGCTGGGCATAATATGGTTAAAACCGGAAAAATTGACCGAACCAATTTTTTTTTAAATTTCGGTTTCGGTTTTGATTTTTAATATTTCAGTTTTTCGATTTGGTTTTCGGTTTTTTAGCTTAAAAAATCGGTTAACCGAAAAAACCAAAATTAGATATATATATTATATATATTCTTTACCCCCTCATTAAATCTCAGCCCATATAAAAAATACAACTCTCAGCCCAATAGCCCATGCCCAGCCCAAATTCCAATCTAAATTTAGAAATCCCTAATTTCAGACCAACGTAGTCCATAATTTTCAACTCTCGTCTCAGACTCTCAGTTACGCCGCGACTCCGAGCTCGTCTCTCGACCCTCATCTCTCAGCTCGTCGTCTCAACTCTCAAGCCTGCCGCTTGAGACGACAATTTCCTAAACTTCTAGTACCTCACCTTTTCCGTCGCCGCCTCGCCGGGTTGTACACCAAAGGTTAGTCCCACTACAGTGCCTTCCCCACCGCTGGTTCTTTTTCTTATGCTATTTTTTTCTTTTCTATGTTCAGATTTTTTTCAAATTGTTTCCTTTATTTGTTACTTTCCGATCATGCAATGCTGTGTCTACGGTAACATAAATTTTAGTTTCCTCCATCACTGTTCCGCACTCTTTAGAAGCTTAAAAGCAAAAGTGAAGTCCCAATTTAGCTTTTAGTCACATTGTTTCAGAAACCCTACAGATTTTACCCTAGTCATTGAAAGTTTTGCATTATTAACTCTCGTAAAGAAAGCTGATTGAAATATGGGGCATTTGGTAGGTTGATTTTCACATGTTGCTCAAAACAGTTTACTCTTATATAACTGTAATTTTCTCCGTGAAATGCATATGCATTTTGCATTATTAACTCTTGGAAAATGCTCGTAAAGGAAGCTTAGGTTGATTTTCACATGTTGCCCAAACCTAGGGGAGGATGGATATGTGTATTATTCATTACGAATTTAAGTTTTATCTACTTAACAATGTAATTTGTAAGTACAATTTGACTGGTCCATGAAAGCTCTGCCTATTTTGTTTAAGTGTCTATTAGTTAGGGACTGATCAATGAGTCGGTTAGTGAACTGTAAGTCTGTAATGTACTGCGTGATTATTGTTCTTTTGAGTTCTGAACCGCAACTGAACTGTGTGAGTTTAATCATTGAATGCAAGTATGCAACTTTGTGATTATTTGTGTGATTTGTGAACTGTAATGTACTGCATCTTTCTGATTGTTGTTATTCTTGTTTGTTTCACTTTTTTTTTTTTACAGATGACACAAATTGGAAGTAGGATAAGTGAAAGTGGAGCTTCAAATGACAGCATATCTAACACCTCGTCTCCCAATGAGGTTGAAGTTAATGTTAATACTTCAAATAAAAGAAAAATCATGGAACCTAGAGCTGCTTGTTGGAAGCATTTTGACAAGTTCATTGATGAAAGTGGAGCTAAGAAAGCCAAATGCAAGTATTGTGAGAAACCTTATGCAGCTTCTACATCGAATAATGGTACGTCAATAATGAATAATCATATGAGAATATGTCCTAAATTTCCTCGTGACACCGTAGATAAAGGTCAACATCTAATTAATTTTCTACCATCTTCAACGGGAGCTAAATAAGTGGTGATTAGCACTTGGAAATTTGACCAAACACAAAGTAGGAGAGCTTTAGCCAAAATGATAATTGTTGATGAGCTACCATTTAGTTTTGTTGAGAAAGAAGGTTTTAAAAACTTCATGAGAGTTACAGTGCCACAATTTCATATTCCTTCTCGTAGAACCGTGACGAGAGATTGTTATGAACTATACCTTGAAGAAAGACAACTTTTGAAGAAGATTTTCAAAGAAGCACGTCCAAGAGTTTGTCTTACGACAGATACTTGGACTCTATACAAAAAATCAACTACATGTGTTTGACAACCCACTTTATAGATAGAAATTGGACTTTGCATAAAAGAATAATAAATTTTTGTCATATTTCTAGTCATAAGGGCGGGGATATGGTGGCTTGCATTACTAATTGTTTGCTTGAATGGGGTTTGGATAATGTGTTTACTATTACAGTTGATAATGTTAGTTCTAATTATGTTACTGTGAAAGAAATGTCTAAACAATTGAGTAATTGGGGAACTAACATTATGGATGGTGACCATCTTCCTGTGAGGTGTATGGCACATATCCTTAATCTTATTGTGCAAGATGGGTTGAAGGAAATTGGTAAGTCTGTCAAGCTAGTGAGACAAGCTAGTGAGACAAGCCGTGAAGTACATTAAACAATCTCCCGCAAGACTTAGAAAGTTCAAAGAATGTTGTGAATCTCAATTGATAACTTGTAAGAAATCATTGTGTTTAGATGTTCCTACTAGGTGGAACTCTACATATTCGATGCTTGATGTAGCACAACATTTTGAGCTTGCATTTGAGAGATATAGTTTTTATGATATTGGATACTTGAATCATTTTCGTACCTTTGGTTCTGTTTCTTCTGAAGATGAAAATGGAACTAGTGATGTAGATGGAACTAGTGCAAATATTCTTACAAGTGATATTCTTACAAGTGCTGACTGGAAAAATGTGAGGTCAATGGTAAAATTTCTTGAAAACTTTTATGTACTTACTTTGAAGGTCTCTGGTTCTAATTATGTCACTAGCAATACACACTTTGTTGAAATTGCTTAACTTAATCTTATTTTGAAAGAGATGATGGAAAATGAAGATGGTAATTTGAAAGAAATGGCAAAAAGTATGAATGAAAAGTTCAAAAAGTATTGGGGTGAACCACATAAAATGAACAAGATGATCTTTATTTCATCCGTGTTGGATCCCCGTAACAAGCTTGATTATGTTCCATTTGCAATTGTGGATATGTTTGGAAAAGAAGTAGGGGACAAGCTATGTTCAGAAGTGAAAAAATACATGAAAAAATTGTTTGATTATTATGTTAAGAAATCCTCAAAAAGCTCTTCACATGTACCATCTTCACCCACTTCATCTGACAACTCATCAAGTATATCTAGTGTGAATGGTTGTGACAACTTTGTAAATAGAGGAAGAATGAGAATGAAACAACAATTTGAGAAGCATAAAGATGTTAGTGGAAGTTCAGGTAGTAAATCAGAATTGGAAAGATATCTTGCTGAAAATATTGAGCCATATAGTGATGAATTTGATATATTAATGTGGTGGAAAGTTAATGAGCCGAGATTTCCTATTCTCGCGGAGATGGTTCGTGATGTGTTAGCCATTCCCATTTCAAGTGTTGCATCAGAATGTGCATTCATCATAAGAGGTCGTGTTCTTGATCCCTTTAAGAGTTCATTAACTCCTAAACTTGTGCAATCTCTTATTTGTGTTCAAGATTGGCTTAGAAATGAGCCTTTTCCAATCAATATTGAGGAAGATTTAGAGTATCTTGAGCAACTTGAAATTGGTAAGAATTTGGTATTTGTATTAATTATCTTGAAAATAATTTTCTTATGTTCCTTAACAACTAACAAATTCTTTCATATTTTTTTAGATTTTGCTTGTAGTGGGACTGAATCTAGTATTATTGATATATAGTTGCAACTTGTAAGTTCAA
>JAJOOF010009851.1:0-16609 GCA_029582545.1 Solanum lignicaule | reverse complement strand
CCTAATTTTGGGTCTAAAGTGGGTCTATTGATTATGAGCTAATAATGTGATATTAATGTGTAGATTGTTATGGGCTATTGATTTATGTATTGTTCTATATTGAATTATGAGGAATTGATGGTCAATTGTGTTATATTGGATGTTGGCCATGAATTGGCAATTGTGACCTAAGGTTTATGATGATGACGGAGTTATGAATAGATTATTGATTCTAGTATTATATATATATATATATATAAATATATATATATATATATATATATATATTTATTGTAGATGTTAGAATTGTGAGGTTTGATCCCTTTGAAATTGGGGAGGTGTTTACCTTATAAGCATGTTGTGATCATGGCCATGTAGGCCAAGTTGGATGATTGTTTTTTTGAGTAATGTTGATTATGTGAAGGTAATGTGATATGATGTGAATTTGTGTATGGTCTAAGAGCATGAAATATGACCTTGTGTAGAGACTTTATGTGTTATGCTTGGTTGTTGTCTTCTTTGATGACTTATAATGAAGGAGAGGTCAGGATAGACTATGTTTACCTACTCTCACACCTAGTGAAGAATGAATGAAAGAATGTAAGAATGAATGAAAAGATTGGGAGTTAATGCTAATGAATGAAAGTTGGGTCTATTGTAAGGATAGTCTCATAAAGTACTCCTTAATTAATGGGGTTCCTAGATGAAAGGTTTATTCTTTCGTGAGTTGAGATGGCTTAGGACTTAAAACGTGAGATGAGATGGCTTTGAATCCAAGAGCTTCCTTAATGAATGAATGAGGGTTAGGATGGCTATTCTTTCGTGAGTTGAGATGAGAATATTTAGTAGCAATCCTTATCCCTAAATGAATTAATGTTGGGTTAGGATGAGCACTCCTTCGTGAGTTGAGATGAGAGTACTTAGTAGCTATCCTTATACCTAAATGAATGAATGAAATCAATGTCCTAACTCCGTGGGGGAGTAATGTCTAGCATCAAGAGCATATGAAGATGGGTGGATACTCCTTCGTTAGTTGAGATGTGAGTATTTAGTAGCAACCCTTAAGATGGGTGCTCCTTCGTAAGTTGAGATGATAGTACCTAGAAGCAATCCTTCTATCCCTTAACTATGTGCCCACATAGGACTAGCTAGTGGTCTCTACAACGTAAAGGCTAAAAGAATGACCCTACCTTAGGCAAGTAGGGATCCCTCATCCGGTAAGGGTATTACCGGGATTCCATGTCAAGCTCCATGGTCTATGTCGGTTAAGGCTCTTCCCCCACATTAATGAATGAATGAACTAGGGTCTCTTAAGGGTGTACTACTTAGGATAGGTGGTGGAATGGGACATTTTCTAGACATTGCACAAGTAGACATTTAAGGGAGATCTTGGTGTGTTTTAGTAATGATAATGAATGAATGAGTCTTATTGGGCTAATTAATGAAAGTGTTCATCTTTGAGCATGCTAATGTGAAAGTGAGTCATAATGAATTGAATGTAAATGCTTATGTTGAATTGAATGTATGTGATGATCTTATGTCATTAGTGAATGAAGTTGTGTAAATACATTTAGTTGAATCAACGATTTATGTTGAGATGTGAATGGAGCTTGTCTTGTGTATCCTTAAGAATCACTTGGGTGTGGTATGGAGAGGTAGTATGGGCTGCCTCACCATGTCTTACTTAGGTGAATCTTGGGATGACATTTGATGAGTTCTAGTTTTATAAAGTGACTTCTTGGCTTATGTGCTTATATGTCTCATATGATTAATTGATGAAGGTTGAGGTATGCATGGTAAGTGCACTTTGTGAGACCTTATGGTGGTGCCTTAGTGTGGGTGATGGTATGGGACGTTGCCCATACATTGTACAAAGGTATTGCTTAAAGGTTACTTAAGGTAGAGGTCCAAGGCAAGAAGGTAAAGGTAAATAGGTTATGTATGTTTATGAGGTATTGTGAAGCATATGACTTTGTATTGTTGGCTGTGACTTGTAAGGTGCCTATTATGTTGATGTTCATGAGATTTTATCAAAATGGCATGAAAGCATAACTCCCACACAAATGTCCCTTTTAGCATGTTTTGCATATCCTCATACTTAGTGTGTTGTACTAACCCATTTCTTCTATTTTACTACAAGTGTAGGTTGTGGTAACTAGGAGGAGATTGTGCTTTGGAGTTGCTTGGATTGCTTCACTCTTCCAAGTCTTTGGTATGTGCTCAAGATTCGAGGACTATGTTTAGAAGTTTCTTAGTCATTGTAATACACACTTAAGTTTCATTTCATTTGTAAAGGGTCGTGTCCCTTAGTACGTTTTAAGTTCTTGTCTAAGATTGGCTAAAGAGACTTAGTAGTTTCGCTTGCGTATTGATGTTTTCAAATGTTGATGACTCTTGAAGTCTTATGGTTTTATCGAATAAAAGTTTTAAATTCTTAGTGATTTTTATGATCTATGCGATAAATGAATGTTAAGGCTTGTATAAGACCTCCGAGAGGTCGAATACGCACGTAACGGCTAGGGGGTGCTCTCGGGTCATTACAAACTTGGTATCAGAGCATAAGGTTTTAAAGATTACTTTTAGGTTCAAAGTCTCCAAAGCCACGTCTAGTAGAGTCTTGTTCATCAGTGTGAGTCGTGACACATCTATGAGCGAGAGGCTAAAAGACGATAGAAGTTTCACTTTCTTTCATTATTCTTGATGTCGTGCCTTAGAGTTTGGTCTATAAGTGTCATTTTCCTAATCCGTCTCTTGTGTTTATAGGATATGAATACGAGGGCTAATCGGAGGAGAGCGGAAGAAGAGATAGATGATGGGGGAGTTCCTCCCCAAGGAGTGCAAGGTGGCTAAGCTCCTTTAGGTGGGCAAGAGAATGTGGTTCCGATGGTTCCCCCGGATATGACTAATGGGGAGATTAGAGAGGCTTTTCTCTCCCTGGCCCGTGCCATGACTACTCAAGCAAATAGAGATGTGAGGCCTAAGGTGAATGCTATTGAGAGTACCGTGGCCTCAAGGTTAAGGGATTTCACAAGGATGAATCCTCCTACCTTCTTTGGTTCTAAGGTAGATGAGGACCCACAAAACTTTATAGATGAGGTGTTTAAGATTGTGGATGCAATGGGGGTGACTCCTAGGGAGAAGGCGGAGTTGGCTTCCTACCAACTCAAGGATGTAGCTCAAGTGTGGTTTGAGCAATGGAGGGATGAGAAACCCAGAGGGGCTGACCCAATAGATTGGGGAGTGTTTAAGACGGCCTTTCTTGATAGGTTTTTCCCCATAGAGTTGAGGGAGCAAAAGTTGGTTGAGCTCATGAACCTACGTCAAGGGAATAAGAGTGTGAAGGAATACTCTCTCAAGTTTACCCAACTCTCTAAGTATGCTCCTACCTTGGTAGCAAATTCTAAGGCTAGAATGAATAAGTTTGTGATGGGGGTTTCCGGTTTGGTTGAAGAAAAGTGTCGTACGGCCATGCTCCATCATGATATGGATATCTCTAGGCTTATGGTTATGCTCAACAACTTGAGGAGACAAAACTTAGGAAGATGAATAGAGATATGAAGAGGTCTAGGCCGGATGAACAAAACCAATCTAGGTCTAAGAAGAGGCTCTATAACCAAGATTCTTCAATGGTCAACAATGATAGGGTGTCTAACCCTAAACCCCAAAGAGGGAATAGAGGTGGTTCCACTTTTGAAAGGCGTAGGTGTGCTACTTGTGGAAAGCAACATTTGGGCAAGTGTCTTGCCAGTACGGATGGATTCTTTGGATGTGGGAGTAAGGGTCATAAGATGAGAGATTTCTCTACACTTAAGACAAAAGGGAAAGAGACCAATCAAGTTGCTCATGATGGCCCGGATCCAAATGCTCCTAAGAGGAACTGTTTCTATATGCTTCAAGCTAACAATGATAAGGGAACAAATGAAGGTAAGTCAATTTTCTTTGTTTTTTGATGATAACCTTAGATGGGTTTACCCTAAGTGGGGGATGATGAGTTGAGTAGTAAGGTTGTTGATATCCTTGTCTTTTCCTTCTATTCTAATTCAAGCTTGAAACAAAGAGTTCTTAGTAGCATGTTGCATGTTGGAGTCTAATGTGAATTGAGTTTCCATGTTCTCCTTATGATGTGCTTCTTTTAGTTGAATTCTTGTTTAAATAAATAAATGAGTTTTCATGATTATGTCCCTCATGATTTATATGCAATTATGAAGAATTGTTTAAATTGCTCCATGAGATGCCTAGTTGAGCATGCCTTGATGTGATCTTGATGTTGCATGATTATGCTTTTGGAGAAAAATTGTAAGGTGAGCCTATAAATGTTGTAATGAGCATGATATGCTATGGAGAAGGAAGTTCCTCCAAAGAAATGAGAAATGGTAAAGTTTTGTGCATATTAAGTGGTAGATGTTATTCCTACTTACTTGAATTGCATTAAAGTCTTGTTGTAATGCTTTTTATGTAGAGTTGATATTTCCTCCTTGATGTGTGCAGTAGCAATAATATTACATGCTTGTTGTGGGCTGTTAGTCCTAGAGTCTTTACTCAATAATGTTTGAAGTGTCATTCGAGGGCGAATGTTCCCAAGTGGGGCATATTGTAACACCCCTCAAAATGAAGTAGGTTAAAGTAGAGCCTCACATGGGTTTTATGCATTAATAACTTGTTAAAATATTGAAAAATAACCTTTTTAGTCAGTTTTAAAGAGTTTGGAAGTCAAATGTCAAGGGACGACCAAGACGTTCGAAAACTAGTCTTTTACGTGTTGGTGTGTTCTAGTATATTGTTCATGTTTTTATGTGTTGTTTGGAGTCTAAAATCAGTGGAGGTGACCCTAGTGTCTTAATAAATGTTTTTAGGGTCAAAACTTTTGGGTACGATTCCCCGGGACCACCCTAAGGGTCCCGAGGAGGACCCCAACCCTTGGCCAAACAATCTGCCAAGGGGACTTGCAAAATGCTCATGGAGGGAGCATGTCCGCGTCGCGGATTAGCTCCACCAAGGACCAAAAGTTTGGTCCACGTCACGGACGTGTCGCGGACTCTTCTGTCTCAAAATTTAATTTCCAGAAACTTGTGGGAACTTCTCCGCGTCAAGGACTTGTTTCCCGACGAAATCTGCGAAAATAAAACTCAAGTTTGACTTGTTTAAAAGGTCCAACTAAGTGAGGGGTAGTTTGGGTAATTTGGGGAATTATTATAAACGGTTATTCTACCTATTTTAGGGTATTTTAAGTGGTTAAAACCTAAAAACCTAGAATTAGACCTCATTATCAAAATTGAACCTTCCCTCTCAAATAAATTCTCTCTCTAGAACTCCATGGAAGACATTGATGAAGCTTCCAGCTAAGGGATGGGTTCCTACTGATTTCTCCTTCAAATTCCTAGGAAATTAATCATAAAGGTATGGGGATTTTATCTTTGATTTTCCTTTCAATCAAAGAGCCAAATCAAAGTGATTTCAATGTTTTTCAAAAACACTAAAACCCCCAATTTCAATTCTAAGCTTGGGTTCTTGCATAAAAGTATTTCAAATGCTGATTTATGTTAATATTGATGGTTTTAAGATCAAAAACTCCATGAACCCTTGCATATCTTGAAATCCTAATTTTGGGTCTAAAGTGGGTCTATTGATTGTGAGCTAATAATGTGATATTAATTTGTGGATTGTTATGGGCTATTGATTTATGTACTATTCTATATTGAATTATAAGGAATTGATGGTCAATTGTGTTATATTGGATGTTGGCCTTGAATAGGCAATTGTGACCCAAGGTTTATGATGATGATGGAGTTATGAATAGATTATTGATTCTAGTATTTTATATAAATATATTTGTTGTAGATGTTAGAATTGTGAGGTTTGATCCCTTTGAAAGTGGGGAGGTGTTTACCTTATAAGCATGTTGTGATCATGGCCCTGTAGGCAAAGTTGGATGATTGTTGTTTTGAGTAATGTTGATTATGGGAAGGTAATGTGATATGATGTGAATTTGTGTATCGTATAAGAGCATGAAATGTGACCTTGTGTAGAGACTTTATGTGTTATGCTTGGTTGTTGTCTTCTTTGAATGACCTGTAATGGAGGAGAGGTTAGGATAGACTATGTTTACCTACTCTTATACCTAGTGAAGAATGAATGAAAGAATGTAAAAATGAATGAAAAGAATGGGAGTTAATGCTAATGAATGAAAGTTGGGGAATGAAAAGAATGGGAGTTAATGCTAATGGATGAAAGTTAGGTCTATTGTAAGGATGGTCTCATAAAGTACTCCTTAAATGAATGGGGTTCCTAGATAAAACGTTTTCTAATCTTTGAATCCAAGAGCTTCTTTAATGAATAAAGGAGGGTTAGGATGAGTATTCCTTCGTGAGTTGAGATTAGAATACTTAGTAGCAATCCTTATCCCTAAATGAATAAATGTTGGGTTAGGATGAGTACTCCTTCGTGAGTTGAGATGAGAGTACTTAGTAGCAATCCTTATCCCTAAATGAATGAATGAAATTAATGTCCTAACTCCGTGGGGGAGTAATGTCTAGCACTGAGAGGTTATGAAGATGGGTGGATACTCCTTCGTTAGTTGAGATGTGAGTATTTAGTAGCAACCCTTAAGATGGGTGCTCCTTCGTGAGTTGAGATGAGAGTACCTAGAAGCAATCCTTATATCCCTTAACTATGTGCCCACATAGGACTAGCTAGTGGTCTCTACCACGTAAAGGCTAAAAGAATGACCCTACCTTAGGCAAGTAGGGATCCCTCATCCGGTAAGGGTATTATTGAGATTCCATGGCAAGCTCCATGGTCTATGTCGGTTAAGGCTCTTCCCCCACATTAATTAATGAATGAACTAGGGTCTCTGAAGGGTGTACTACTTAGGATTGGTGGTGGAATAGGACATCATCTAGACATTGCACAAGTAGACATTTAAGGGAGATCTTGGTGTGTTTTAGTAATGATAATGAATGAATGAGTCTTACTGGGCTAATTAATGAAAGTGTTGGTCTTTGAGCATGCTAATGTGGAAGTGAGTCATAATGAATTGAATCTAAGTGCTTTTGTTGAATTGAATGTATGTGATGATCTTATGTCATTAGTGAATGAAGTTGTGTGAATGCATTAAGTTGAATCAACTATTTATGTTGAGATGTGAAGGGAGCTTGTCTTGTGTAGCCTTAAGGATCACTTGGGTGTGGTATGGAGAGGTAGTATGGGCTGCCTCACCATGTCTTACTTAGGTGAGTCTTGGGATGACATTTGATGAGTGTTCTAGTTATATGAATTGACTTGTTGGCTTATGTGCTTATATGTCTCATGTGATTAATTGGTGAAAGTTGAGGTATGCATGGTAAGTGCAGTTTGTGTGACCTTATGGTTGTTCCTTAGTGTGGGTGATGGTATGGGATGTTGCCCATACATTGCACAAAGGTATTCCTTAAAGGTTACTTAAGGTGGAGGTCCAAGGCAAGAAGGTAAAGGTAAATAGGTTATGTATGTTTATGAGGTATTATGAAGCATATGACTTTGTATTGTTGGTTCTGACTTGTAAGGTGCCTATTATGTTGATGTTCATGAGATTTTATCAAAATGGCATGAAAGCATAACTCCCACACAAATGTCCCTTTTAGCATGTTTTGCATATCCTCATACTTAGTACGTGTGTTGTACTAACCCCTTTCTTCTATTTTACTACAAGTGTAGGTTGTGGTAACTAGGAGGAGATTGTGCTTTGGAGTTGCTTGGATTGCTTCACTCTTCCAAGTCTTTGGTATGTCCTCAAGATTCGAGGACTATGTTTAGAAGTTTCTTAGTCATTGCAATAGACACTTAAGTTTCATTTCATTTGTAAAGGGTCGTGTCCCTTAGTACGTTTTAAGTTCTTGTCTAAGATTGGCTAATGAGACTTAGTAGTTCCGCTTGTGTATTGATGTTTTCAAATGTTGATAACTCTTGAAGTCTTATGGTTTTATTGAGTAAAAGTTTTAAATTCTTAGTGATTTTATGATCTATGCGATGAATGAATGCTAAGGCTTGTATAAGACCTCCGAGAGGTCGAATACGCATGCAACGGCTAGGGGGTGCTCTCGGGTCGTTACAGAACTACAGCTATGACTTACGGCCAGTAGGTTCACTTATGGTCAATAAGTCCACTCTGTAAGCCAAGACTTAGCCTAGAGAGCCTTAGCTCCCATGGCCATGTCTCAGTCACCAACGACGGAATGACAGAACGGCCTGTCACCCTCGTAAGTCTCACCTGTTTTGCTGTCATGTGTTCGGCCAAGCAAAAGGTGGTTTGGTAAATTCCACCCTTGGCCAATTAAATGCATGGACAATTGTTTTTAGTGTTTTTAGGTATTTTAAGTGTATTAAAACATTTAAACCTCCATTTAGAATTCATTCTTCAAAAACAAAACCGTTCTCTCCTAAAAGTCTCTCTAGAACTCCATTGAAGGTCAAGGTCAAGTTCAAGCTAGGGTTGGGGATTTCAAAGTGTTTGTACTCCAATTTCGTGGAATTCTTCAAGTATAACGTATGGTGATCCTTTATCTAGGGCAAGCTTCACCCTAGAGTCAATTTCAAAATAGTTTTCAAGTTTCCAATGTTTATGAAAAACCCTAATTCTTACTCAAACTCATGGGTTCTTGCATCAAATGATTTCAATTGATAAGATATGCTTATGTTGATGTTTAATTGATGATTTTAAGATGAAAAACTCTATGAACCCATGATTTCACTAAACCTCTAAATTTGGCTTATGAAGTGGGTTTTATGGTTATGATTGGATGATGATGGAATTGTTCTTAGATTGAATTGTATTATTGATTTCTATTGTTGTCTATACCTAATTATGGTGAATTGTTGGGGAATTGAGTAATGGTGATTATGGCTTTGGAGAATGGTAAGTTGACCTAGCTTCATGTTATAGTAGAATTGTTCTTGTATGGATTGATCCACTTGAAAGGTGGAGGTGGTTATATATTGAATGTGTTGTAATTATGGCCATGAAGGTATTATATGGTGAATTGAAGTGTTATCATGTCATTGTATAGATGGTTGTATAATGTGAAGGTGTTTATGTGATCTCAATGATGATCTTGTGTGTAGTATTATTGTATTGTGATGGAAAGTATGTTCTCTCTTAATGATCATGCATGAGGTTGATCTAATGTGAAAGGTCCTCCTAGTATTGTAATGTAATCTTGCACATTGATTTGGTTGGCCTAGGGCATGCTCCTCCTTGTATAATTGAATGAGATGTGATGAATGTATCTTAGGACCGGTAGACCAAATGTGGTACCCCCTCCATGAAGTGTGATTGATGTCTTGAATTGGTAGACCTAGTATAGGTGACCTTTCATGAATGAATGAGTAATGACCTTGAATCTATAGATCCAATGTAGAAGGCACCCTTCTTGGAAAGTTATGAGCTATCCTTAATGTACCTTGAATCGGAAGACCCTAGTGAAAGGGCCCTTTCTTGTGTAATGTACTTTGTGTCGGTAGACCTAGTATTAGTAGCCCTCTCAAGTACAATGAATGTGAATGAAATACTCTATGGGAATGGAGGCTAAGCACCGAGTGGATAGGGTTAGATGGAAACTCTCCCAATGATAGGCTAGAGTTCCAATGAACATCTTCCTACCCCAGAACTATGTGCCCACATAGGAGATATATTAGCTAGTGGTCTACACCAACACTATAATATCATCTAGTTCTACCTTAGGCAAGTATAACACCTCTTTTCGGTGTGGGGGTAGAACACCAGATTCCATGTCTAGCTCTCATGGTCTATGTCGGTTAATGCCTATTCCCATCATGTGGGATGTGCACTCAAGTTATTGTATAGGCTCTACAACGTGTAGGTAGTAGTATGGGATGCTATGGCATGAGTAGGCTTTGAAGATACTAAAGTGAGTTCCCTAAGCCTTAATGGTTAATGAGTGAAAGTCCTTTAAAGGAATGAATGTGTCCTAAATGGCTTAATGAAGATATAGACTTATTTTCTAAATGAAATGATGAATGAGTAGCTTATATTGATGAATTGAGTACTTAGCATGTTATGTTGAAATAGAAAGGTTCTTGTCTTTTGTAGCCTTGAGGAATACCTAGGTGTGGTATGAAGAGGTTGTATGGGCGGCCACTTCATGTCTTACTTAGGTAGGTCTTAGGGTAACTTTAGATAGAGGTCTTAGGTGGGTCAAATGACTTACTTGATGAATGTGCTTGCGTGTTGCATATTGGTACTAGTTGAGCATGAATATTTGTAATGTGAAGCATAATGAATGGTAAGTTCACTTTTGGTGGTCTTAAGGTGGTACCTTAGTGTGGGTGGTGGTATGGGACGCTATACATACATTGCACAAGTGTTGCCTAAGGATTTCTTGAGGTGAAAGGCTAAAGGTAAAGGAAATGGGTTTTATGTGTTGAACATGTCTATATTGTGATAAAGGACTTGTGTGTTGGTTGTGTTGATTATTATGCCTTAATATCATGTTTTGAATATTTTATCAAAAATGGCATACTAGCATGACATTCAACTCAAATGTCCCTTTTCAAGCATGTTTTTGCATGGTCATCATACTTAGTACATCTAATGTGCTAACCCCATTCTTTTCCCTTTTTACCAAAGTGTAGGCTTTGGAGATGTTGGTGTTCTATGCTTGAAGAATAGGTCTCTAAGGTGCTTGAAGATGAAGACTTGGTGAGTCCTCATAGTTTCGAGGACGAACCCATGGTGTTTTCTTTTTATGTCTTTTAGTTTTGTTAAAGTTTTGTATGGGCTAAGTTCCAATGTTGTATTCAAAGTATTAGATGGTTTGAGACATAGTGTATAAAGTTTAGAAGGTTTTCCGCTTGCTATTTAATGAAAATGTCTTCGATTGTAAAGAAAGTTTTAATTCTTCTCTATTTTAAGTATCTTATGCAATGAATGATCTATGAGGCTTGTATAAGACCTCTTTGAGGTCGAGCACGCCAGTTACGACTAGGGGGTGCTCCTGAGTCGTGACAGCTACTGAGGTGTTGACTAGTGGATAGTCTGCAATGTGAGAATAGCCAAATGAAAGCCTTGATATTGTCAGGAGCCTTTATTTTCAAAATCCAGGAGAAATTTATGTGGAAAATCTCATCTTTGTTGTCCAAATGGTGATCAATAAAGTGATAAGCACTCTTGGTAGTGTAGTTGCCATCCTTAGTGATGTCCCAAGTGAGATGGTCCTCCATGGTATTGATGCTTGAGAGTAAACTATCAATGACTCTGTTGGATAGCTCATATGTAAGGATGGTATCCAACTTCTCCAGTTCCATTTGTCATTTGAAATTAAGGAGCTGACTTTTGTTTCATGGTCTTGTTCACTCAAGGGTCCACAAAATTATTCCCTTATGATTCCATAGTTTGAAATCCATTTGTCTTCGAAAAACCTGACTTTATTTCCTTTACAATAAATGTCCTAGCATTCCCTAATGCATTGCCATGCTTTTGAATCAATGGCTTTTTCTCTGGTGGGTGATTTGTTATGACAATATTTGTAGTACATGATTCTTGTCCAGAGTACATTGGGATTTTTGTACATTCTCTAAGCCACTTCTGTATTAATAGTTTGCTCTTAATTGTACTCTTTTGGAACCCAAGTCCTTCATCTTGCATAGGCTTAGTGATAGTTTCCCAACCAATAAGATGGATTTTTTTAGCACTAGTTCCCCAAATGAAATTTCTTTGGGTTCTATCAATCACTTTAGTTGTTTTGTTGGGCATGTTAGTATATTGCATAACATTAGAAGGAATGCTGGCTAGATAGGCTTTTGCTAAGACTGTTCTTCACCATATGTTAAGAAATTTAGTTTTTCATCCAGCCAGCTTTGCATGCATGTTATCAATTATGAATTGGAAGTCACTATGGACGGGTTTTGCATGGAAAATGGGGAACCCTAAATATTTCTTGAAAGAGTTAGTGGCTTGGATGTTGATCATGTTGGAACAAGTTTCACTAGTATCATTCCCAACATTACTAGAGGAGAAAACCTTATATTTAGAAAAGTTGAGATTTTATTTAGATGCCTTACATAAGTCTTCCAGGATCTTGTTAACAATGTTATAGTTCTTGGCATCAGCCCTCCTGAAGAGAATAAGATCATCATCAAAGAAAATGTGAGATATCTTAGGCCCTACCATGGAGATGCCAATATGGTTCTAAGTTTTGTCCCTCACAACTTCATTTATGCTCCTGGAAATTCTTTCCATGCATATGATAAAGATGTAAGGAGAGATAGGATCACCTTATCTAATGCCTCTAGAAGGGGTGAAGTAGCCAGTGGTTGAGCCATTGACAATGATGGAGATGGAGGAAGTGGTTCATGTACTCTTGCACAATAATGGGATTGTCAAAGGCTCTCCTTCCATGGAGGAAGCTTGATTGACTAGGGCCAATGATGTGCGTGAGGTGAGCCTTCAATCTGTTGGCAATGATCTCAGTGATGATCTTGTAGCTGGTATTATACAACCCTATTATTCTAAAGTTCTTAAGGGTTACTACATTCTTACACGTGGGAATGAAGCATATGAGAGTTTTGTTCATTGCAAGGTCCATAAGGAAGATGTTGAAAGTTTCTTTACAAAATATAGTGCTTTTATCCCCCACGAAGTCGCAATACTTTTGGTAGAACATAAGATGGTTGACAAGGTAGGGGATTTGAGGGGTTTAAAAGAATTAATAGCCTTCCAGATTTCCTTTTCCTAAAGGGGACTGTCCAAGATGTCCTTAGTTTGGTTGTCTTAGAAGGGGTTATGGTGGATCACAGTAGGACTTCCTCTTCTAGAGGCTTTATGATTAGTGGTATAGAGGTTGGTGAGGAAGGTTTTGATCAGGTTCTTGATTTCTTCTTCCTTATGGCACTCTTTACCAACCTCATCGTTGAAAAGCATGATATAGTTTCTTCTTCTCCTATTAATGGTGTTGGTATGAAAAAAAAACATAGAGTTGGTATCGCCTTCCGTGAGACAGTTAATCCCGGACTTAAACCTTTAGAAATCCTCCTCCTGTCTAAGCAAAGAATCATACCCAGTGATCAAATCAACTTCAAGATTATGAAGGAAAGAGTTGTGAGGATATTTGTGAATGTTATCTAATCTAGTAAGGACTTTCCTTATTTTTTGAAAGATGTACCCAAAAATGGTTTTTTCCCGAATAATGCTTTCATTTTGAAAGAAGGAAATGGCTTGAGCCAGGGAATCAGATGGATCAAAGCAATTTTTAACTAGACCATAGAAGCCAAGGTGACTACACCACATGGGCTCCATTCTAATGGCCCTAGTCCCTAGATTGGGCATGTTGGAATCTAACATGATTTGGAGAGGGCAGTAATCAGAATAGGTTCTAGTAAGATAGATAATGTTGGAATTATGGTATATTGCAAAATCTAGTGGTTATTGCTATATCTCTTATTAGTCCAAGTGTACTTGTCATCCTTGTACCCTAAATCAATCATGCTACATTGGTTAAAACAATGTCATAGGAGGTTAGCACGATTATTGTTGATATTTTGCCCCATACTTATTCTTAGCTTAGAGAATTTCATTGAAATCTCCTCCAATAATCCAAGCTCTGTTATAGTTCTGGGATATTCTTATGAGACTATCCCATAGAGTGGATCGTCTATTGAAGTCATTACTGGCGTAAAAATAGAAAAAAGGCCAAGGATTCTGGTTAAGGTTTACCTTGACCATTACATGGATGCCTTGAGGAGTCACAGTCATACTGTCCAACTTTAGGAGATCTTATTTCCACATAATCGCGATGCCTTAAGAAAGTCCTTTAGAAGCAAATTGAATGTGAGCTTAACAGCCCAAATCCTCTGTACTTCTTCCATGTTCCTTCTCTGTCTCCAGGAGAACGAGCATCACAAGTTTGTGAGTTTTGACCAGTTCCCTGATGTGCCTCTTGAAAGTAGTGTTATTTGCATCATCTTGCATTCCATATATGAAGTTCATCATTTGCTCTAGTGTAGTTGGAGGTGTTACCATCAGAGCCTTCTTTTTCTCCAATTGAGATAGGTTCCTGCAGATATCCATTGGGTTCAGGGCAACTACTAGTGTGATTTTCTCCACTTCATTCCTCAAGTTAAACATCATCTTTCTCATTTCCGGTAGACAATACACTAAAATAGCTTCACTGAAGGGCTCTATGAACTTTTCTGAGAGAACTTTTATAGATGCCAAATATTCGTTTCCCCCCTCCCCCAAGGCATAGAGTAGCTACTCCATATCATTGTTAGACTGCTTTATGGTTTCTATAGAGTTTCACTTCCTACGTTTTCTACCACGATTGAGTGTCGTAGTGCGTCCGTCATACCCACTAGATTCATTTGGATGAATGTAGGGTTCGTCACATCTGGAATGGTGGTGGGTTGCGAAAAGAAAGGAATCTGGGTTTGCACTTGGCCCATGAATGAGCTTCTCTCGGAGGTTGACATTTGGCTGGAGTTGCCTATTAACTATGTTTGGAGTAGGGCTTGGGTCCATAGGTGTTGTCCAAAACCATTTAGTGCTAAGTTCATTCCCTCTCCCACAATCTGCGCTAGGGTATCTGGGATCTTTCATCATAATTGTCATTGGTTTTTGCCTAATGGAGATCGTTAGTGTTATCAATCTCCCTTGGAGGGAAAGTTCTAGCCATGATTTCGGAACATGGTCCGCCGGTGCTGATGCTGAAATGAACATCAGTAGTGATGATTTGTGTTGTTCATCTTTTTTATTTTTTCTGGTAGGAATTCTTTGGGCATTGTGGCTTTCATCTCTATACTAAAAAGAGTAATTTTGGTAGAGGTGTTAATTGATACGATAGTCATGGTCATTTCACCTGAATAATTGTGATGATTACTTTTTGTGTCATCAGTAAATGCATCGATGGAAGTGTTGGCTAGAGTCACTCCCACGGCTAGGAGAGCATTTCCTCTTGAGAAGAGGAGAGAGACTTTAGGGGTAGTCTCTTTGGTGGGTCCTATCTTATTAACTGAGTTAGGAATGTGTCTTGTCACTTCTCCCATCTATTTTTCCTTCCATCGTTAATCAAATTTTGATGTGCGTTCATTAATGGAGTGGGTCCATATTTGTTGGTGTTTTGTTTCGTGCCGCTTGTTGTTCCATTGGTGGTTTGGGGATTCATTTTGTTCCTCCGTTCAATTCCTTCAGGTTGTTTACGCTTCCCCTTATTATACCCCTCAATTACACTATTAAAGATGTTAATATTAAAAAGAGATGTATTGTGATGGACAGTTCTTGTAGAAATTTCAGTAAACTTACCAGAAGATACATTGAAAGCTTTTACATGAGTTGTTGTCTGTTCTGTGGCCCTTGCTTGTTTTATTCTTTCCTGTTTAGCCTTGCGGTTGTTTCTTCTTTTTGGATAGATTACCCTCTGGAGAGAATGACCAACGAGCAATACCCTACCAGAGAAAACTCCCCTTCAAAGTCACCGAAACTACCAGATCCACCTGACACACTGGAATCTATGGAGGAAAATACTCCTAATTATGTCTTTAAGCATCTAATTATTTCTTTCAACAACAACATAAATTGTTCCACTATTACATTAGTTGTTCGAACAATTAATCAATCTTAGAACTTCGGTTATTCAAAGATTGATTTTTTTTATTCTTTATTGTTCTGAATGTTAAATAGTGTATAACACATGATTGATGACTTAGGATGTTTCTAATTGAATTGTTAAGAAATGAAGAGTACAATGAGTCGAAAAAAATAAAAGAGCTTTTAAAAGGTGTTGTTTCCAAAATTTTGCGAAAACTCTTTATGTCCAAGACACAAGCTGTACTTTAAATCTTACAGTTATATTTTGCCACAATAATTCATTTGTACTCCACTAATATTATATCTTGATTTATTTACTATAAGTCCACAACATCATTTTTTCAAGTGGATAAAATATACTTGAATTGTGTACTTTATTTAGCCGATGATTTATCTGTCCACACTATTCGATAGATTTAAAATCAAGATCCTTGTTACAATTTATAATGTTGAGAACTGCATTATATCTAAGATATCATCGACGATTATTTGATATCGATTTTAATACCACATTACTTATCGAGACCTCTTCATTTTTCAAATACATGAGCCTTTTTAAATATTTTATGAAGTGTCATATCATGGTGCTCTTTTAAAGCACTTGCATCATTATCAATATCATGACCGTCTTGATTATTTGCTCATCTCATTCCTCAAGGAGTTTTACGTTTGGACCCGATGAGTCTATCTCGCTTTAGACGTGCCCTTCAAGGACCTTTTATTGGAGCACTTACAACTTAATTAAGATATAGAGTCATCAAATACATCTGACAACTGATTTGCAATATTTTGCAAATGAATAATCCCTTAAACTTCTAGTCCACATTTTTTTTTAAAACGAGGATCTAGATAATTTTTTTCCTATAGTTTTTAATTACTAATCATCTCTCCGCCTAATGTTAGGAATTCTAACATTTACCCCAAACCTCATTTGGGGGATCTATTTTTGTGCGTGGTGGAGCAACTAAATCAAATACAACACATGCAAATTTTTAGATAAAAATTATTTAATTGTTGATCCTAAATCAATTGTCAATTGGGGGGGGGGGGGGGGGG
>JAJOOF010009850.1:0-13496 GCA_029582545.1 Solanum lignicaule | reverse complement strand
ATTTTTATTCATTTAGGATCATTGTGACCTATTATCTTCACAAAAAAAAAAATACGTTTTAGAATTATGATTTCTCCCTTAGTCCTTGACATGTGATTTGTAATAACCATCGTGTAGCTTATTTTGTTAAAGAGCTTGTTCCCTACTTGTTTGCTTTTCGGAAGATCAGTAGCTCTTCTCATTTTTCTTAGGTGTTCAATGATCTCTAATTTTTTAATCTTGTTTTTTTTTGTCGCATGTGGAATCTGTCGGAGTTCATTGTGAACTCCTATTATCATTCCTTGCATTTTGGGAGAGCCATAAAGGCTCAAATTCCTTTATCGAGTCAACTGGCCATTGAAAGTCGACGTACAGGTCCCAGAGTCGAAAAATATTGGAGCAGATTAGAGAATTGAAAAGATTGGGCCAAAGGATCACTTTTAATCCCAAAATTGTATTTTGTTATCTATTGGGCCTAAGCCCATTTAGTCGCTATTCTATATTTTTGTTAGAAGCCTAGGACAGGTGAAAAATTGGGCCTAAGGCCCAAAGAAAAATATCTCTTTTACGTTAGTATAAGACAGGTGCAGGTGACTCGAATGGACCGAAGGCCCAAAATGAAAATGGGCCCAAGTACTGGTCCAGGCAGACAGAAAAAACCATACTTGGGCCAAAATCTCTTTCCCTCTTTGTTTTATTATGTTTATTTACTTGTTAAATATTTGCCATTAATCTTAGGGTTGAAAAGTTCAAATCCCCCAAAGACGCTCATTCCGTTTTAACAATTTAACTAAGTCGATCATCTTTCAAAAGACTTAAAAGAATAATTGGCAAGATAACTCACTTAGATAGTATTTAAATATCTCCCCTTTTCCCCTTTAAAAATAGTTCCAAACTATAAAATAGTTCAATCGTTCCATTCAAATTAAGTTAAATTATTTCAGCCAAATAAATTAATTGTTGGATAACCGCATTAGCGGATATTCTAGGTGCTTTAAAAAACCTTCCTAGAATATTATTAAGAACCTCGAACCCCTTTTTAAGTTTTCATTAGATTCCTGTTTTAGTCTTTTGAAAACAACAGTTTTCTTGATTTGTCTCAAAAATTAAGTGGCGACTCTTAAACAAGTCTAAAATATATTTCTAAATAGAACAGAATGACGACTCTGCTGGGGAAGTGAATGGTTCTAACCTTAAGATTAATTATTTGGCTATGTGTCTAACTGTTTACTTGTTTAAATTATCGTATCTTATTGAATTGTGGCATTCATGGCACCCTATTCTGCCAAACGGCAAATAGATTGCATTAGAAAAAGGCGGTTACGTGGCTCACCACGGCTGTCCTTCAGAAAAATCACAAGTTGAAGTTTTTTGGAAGTGATAAACGAATAGTTGGCTTGTGGTCATCCAACGTCGTTTATTAGACTTCACCCCATTGTTTGTCCGGCTCGGGTAACCGTCATTTCTAAACCAATTCTAGTCAACCTAGAGTAGAGCGAAATCAAATCCAAATCTAAGCATTAGCCTAAGACGGCTTAATACCCAAGGTGTATTAAGTCAATTAGTAAAACTGCCAAAAATCATGTCCAAGGTCCACGACCTAACGACATATCATATTATTTGACATTTGAAAGATGTATGTGTGGACACTTGATTGTTGCCTATTTGGGGGAGGGAATCTTAACCGGGCTTTATTTTGTAGGTATGGATCGATTTCCTAAATTTGACATGGTAGTGAAAGCCCTGATTCTACTCAAGATGTGGTACAACGACCTCACTATGGTTCACAAAAAGGCCCTCAACAAATATATAGGGGCCTTAACAGAACTCATCAATATGGTCGGGTGGCCCGAGCTGATTGAAGTTCTCACAGGTTATTGGGACAACGAGAAAATGGTGTTCCGATTTGGAACCATGGAAATCACCCCGACAATTGAGGAAATTCGGGACGGAATAGACACAGTCGGCACAGGGCTTGAAAGAAGAGTGAGAAAACAGGAACACATCTTAATCCCCAACAAGCCTACCCTCGAGGATATTGCAAATTGGCTCGGATTAAGAAAGGATTACGCCTTTTGGGCCGAAGGTTCTAGCATTTCTTTTATGGATCTCTATGTTAGATTTGGGAATGCAAGCTTTTACGTGAATTACAACCAAGAGATCATGGTCACTTACAGAGAATGGGACGTGATTAGACCTTTGGCATTCATCGTCGCACTATTGGGCACCATGGTTTTTCCACACGGCCCGAGCCTCAATATCAACACCCGGGTGATAATGCTTGCACACACTCTATTCCACGGACATATGAACCAAGGGCAAGTAAAGTATTGTCCTATCGCACCTGTCATCCTTTCTGACATGTACCGTGCTTTGGGAAAATGTAAGGAAGGACATCGTTACTTTCAGGGTTGCAACCTTCTTCTTCAATGGTGGATAATGAGTCACTTGGTGAAGAGACACGGAACTCAAAAACTCCATACCCTCGATGAGCATAATGCTCTCAAGAGTTTGAATGACATGTTGTTCTGGGTAGACTTAGAAAAAAGAAGAACCAGGGAAAGATGGGCTCAAATTTTTTCTGAGTTGAGAGAAGAAAATATCCAGTGGATGTTCGACCGCTTCATCTCGAAAGATGCCATAGTACGGGGCGACAGAAAACTCGTGCTTCCTCTACCAGGTATTCGATGTATCCGCCCATACGCGCCCATCCGGGTCCTGAGACAGTTCGGAAGAAGACAAACTACACCTCCAGAAGCATACTACCGTATCTATGTGTTCGACATTGGGGATGATAGAGTGCCTGATGCTTCAGAGATGCTAAGAGAATGGAAAAGAGCAGTGCAAATGAAAGACGACACCATTGCCGCAGACCGATTTAACGCTGGGTACGATGAAACCTACAAAGCTTGGTTGAAGGGCAATATACAAAGTATCTCCTCCCTAGTTCCGAACAGTTACCGCAGTGTGAAGGACAAAGAGTCCAAAGCTTTGATAGAACTAAGAGAGGTAAGAAGAGAAGCCAAGGAAATGCACGAGGAGTTTCTCCGAAAGCAAGAGTAGGATAAGTACGCCCTCGAGAGCGTAACTCAAGAATTAGAAAGCTTGAGAAGCGATTTGGGAGAGCTTAATTTATGGATTGGGGATAAGAAAAACAGAATGTGTCTCGAAGACTGGGAAGAGAAAGGCCGCCGGAGCGAAGGATACTTGCTAATGATTCAATATAGGCTTCAGCATCTCATGACACAAAACAAGAGTAGCAGATCGGAGGCTGGGCCATCGGGAGCGTCTTAGCGGATTTCACCCCTGCGTGGGTTTTGCTATATGTACTTATTGTTATTTGCCCCTGCGTGGGATTGCCTTTCTTATATTTTGGTACTCTTTTCAAATGACCCCTGCGCGGGCCTTTTCTTTGTGTTTTCTCGTTTATTCCCTACTTCCCCTGCTTATTTTCGCTTCTTGAACATCATTTTATATGCGAAATTTGCTTTGGGTAACAAAATGGTTCAATTCTACACATACATCTTTCAAATGCGCTAGGCCTACCCTTGGCACAAAAGGGCACCCTACTTGTTTAGGACGCGATATTTGTCTGTTTACTTGTGTGCTTTAACTGTTTATGTGATACGTTGCTTTGAATGAGGACATTCTTAGCCCACTCCTTGTCAAAATTATCTGAAAATGCCAAATACAAGTCACTACCAAAATGTCCGACCAAAATTCCACGAGTCTTGAGTTTCTCAGCCAGAAATAAAATCATACTACCAAATCCTAAAATGTTACTTTATCATCTCAGGAAAGGTGAAATTGCTGCTAAGATGGAAAAGGGAAAGAATGTCGAAGTGAAAACGACTGAGGAGAGTCTAAGGATGAAACTGCGTCGACTCAAACAAGAGATTCAAGAGATGGGAGAAAGAGGAATAGAAGTAGAATTAGCCACCGCAGCTGCGCAAGCCAAAACTGCAGCACTGGACGCAGAGTTAGCGGCTAAGATGGCAAGATATGCTATTATGAACGAGGAGACGGTTGCTATGTGGAAGGAACATGATGCCTTCAACAATGATATAACCATGAGGCTTCAAAAACTACATGGAAAATACCCTTTTTTCAACCAAGAGGCCACCAACAGTGGTCCTGAAGGCACTGGACCTGAATCTGTTGAAGAGGAACCTAAGGAGGAAATTGTCTATAGACCTCCTTTCAAGGAACGGTGGAAAGAAGAGAATGAGGAAACCGCCCTCGAAGCATATGAGTTCGCCCTCCGTGGCTAATAAGGCAGTCAGAGGAAGAAGCTTCGGCGAAGACACCATCTATCTTTTGGGAGCTTTATTATCTGTTTTTCACTTTCCTTGTAATCACCAGAATTGAATGAATGAAAATGAAAATTTCCTTTGTATTCGAACTATGTAGGGCCTGAATTCTCCTTCGGAGATACGTAGGCAGCCTTCCAAGGCCCGGCCCCTATCTTTCAAAATTTTCCTTTTCCCCTTCATTCTACAAGGAAACATTGAGTTCAGATCAACAGATGCCAGAAGATGCAGCAAGAAGATCTTAGCTCAACGCAATTTAGCCTTTCTGAGTCACTAACCCCAAAATAAAATGAGCAAATTCCTGCTTGTTCAAAAATTAGTCCCCATCACTCGTGGGTTAACGTGTCCTCAAACGAAGCAACTCTTATGTGTTTATATGTCTTATATGTGATATCTTGCATTATTCCTCCGGAACTAATACTAACATATTTGCCTTTGAGTTGTTTTTCTCTACAGGTAGTTAGAACTGATCTGTGTTGATACACTGGCCGATCATCCTTATTTCACTAGATCTAAAGGGCCTACAGATTCCTTTCCCAGCCAAAGTTCACAAAAAGGAAAAGCAACAATGGGTGATAACAATGAAGAAATCGACCTTACTGATGTCGTAGTAGCTCAGCCTGTCCTTGCCGATCAGAATGAACTGATCCTGCAATTGATGCAACAAATTGCTGAGATGAGGGTCGAGATGCAGAGGAAACAAGATTTGCCTCCTCCGATATTTGCTGTCAATACTCAACCAGATGGAAGACCTCCAGCTCAAATTCCCCCTCTTAACGTGGAACAAGCTCAGAACCCGCCTTCAAGTCCTGCTCGTAATCCCTCTATCATTGACCTTACCACCCAAAACCCCCATTACGCCTCAGCCTCTTATCAAACACCACCCCCTCTTCAAAGTACCAATCTCTAAGCACCACTCCCTCCCACTAATGCAAACCACCAAACTGGCCTAGCCTCTCAAAGCCAAAATGTTAACCGCCCGCCCATTTCCCTCCATTACCAAAATCAACATACCAACCCCCAGACTTTCCCCCAAAATTACCAAGCCACTCAAAATGCCCAAAGTCCCTCCATTGCCCCACCACTACCATAAAAAGCCACCTTCCAAATACCCGTCCCCAACGAGCATGACGCCCATGGTTCGGAGCTCGACCACTATGAGGAGAGGGAGAGAGAGTGGAGGTCAAAGGAAGAGACCGCCAAGATAGACATGAAGGAGGAAATTAGAAAAGCCATGAAGGAGCTGAACTGCATTCCTGAGGTCGCCTGGTTGAGTTACGAAGACCTGTGCATTCATCCAAATTTGGACCTCCCGGAAGGGTTCAAGGTGCCAAAATTCGACATCTTCGGAGAAACGGGGAACCCCTTACCACACCTGAGGGCCTACTGTGACCAACTCGTGGGAGTTGGAAGAGACGAAGCTTTGTTAATGCGGCTTTTTAGCCGAAGTCTGAGCGGAGAGGCTCTAGAGTGGTTTACGTCTCATGAAACGAGACAGTGATCTAGTTGGAACGCTCTGGCTAAGGACTTCATCGAACGATTCGCCTACAATATGGAGATCGTTCCTGATCGCTACTCCCTGGAGAAGATAAAGCAGAAGTCGACCGAAAGTTACAGAGAATTCGCATATAGATGGCGAAAGGAGGCAGCCAGAGTTAGACCTCCTATGTTAGAAAAGAAAATTGTCGAGGTGTTTGTGCGGGTGCAAGAGCCCGAGTATTATGACAGAATCATGTTGCTCGTTGGAGCAAAATTTGCTGACATAGTCAAGGTAGGTGAGACTATCGAAGATGGATTGAGAACTGGGAAGATTGCCCGTGTTGCTGCCTCGCCCGGATCCTCGGGCTTTTTGAAGAAGAAAAGAGAGGATGTGTCCTCTATCTTTTATGAGGGGAAGAAGGCCCCAAGGAAATCATCATCATACCAAGGTCGTTCTCGACCTTCACAGAGTTCATACCCGGCTTGTTATGCACAGGCTGATTACCAAAATACCCCTCCCTCCAATTATCAAAATACCCCTCCCCCCAGTTATCAAAATACTCCCTCTCCTACTTACCAAACTCCCCCTCCAGTTTATCAAACTCCATCTCATCACTACCGAAATGTTGCCCCCAACTGTGCCAATATTCAGACAAATTACCAAACGCCTCCCCCAATGTACCAAACCCCAGCTTCACTTTACCAAAATACCCCCTCGAACTACCAAGCTCCACAACCAAACTACAAAACCAACTCATATCCCAGATATCAAGCCCCCCGTCCGAATGCTCCAAATTATCGCCAAATGCCTCCCCATCAGCAGGGCAATTACGATCCCTCCCGTCCCAGATTTGAGAAGAAGCCTGCTAGAATTTTCACTCCGCTTATTGAAAGCCAAACAAAGCTGTTCGAGCGATTAACTGCGGCAGGATATATTCATCCAGTGGGGCCCAAGCCGATTGACACTAGCTCAAAATTTTACAGACTTGATCAGAGGTGCGCGTATCACTCCAACAGTGTTGGACATGATACCGATGATTGTATCAACCTGAAGCATAAGATCCAAGACCTGATTGACCAGAATGTGGTCTCTCTTCAGACAGTCGCGCCCAATGTCAATAGTAATCCTTTGCCAAATCATGGAGGCGCCACTATCAATATGATAGAGACAGATGATGATTGGTGCGTGACAAAGGGAATAGTTCCGATTGCTCCTGAGGAACTGGAAAGGGCCGTAGCTTCGTTGAGCATCAGAGAGAAGAAAGAGTTTGTGATTCTGACACCCGAGAAGGCTGTTGCCTTGGTGCCGAGATAAACTCTTACCTAACCAAAATTTGTTATCGAAATGGCTGTTATTCAAGGCATGACTAGATCCGGTAGGTGCTACACGCCGAAAGAGTTAGCTCAAGGAGGGTAGAAGAAGGACCAAACGAAAAGGCCGATCAGTGAAGCTGAGGCCGAGGAATTCTGGAGGAAAATGCAACCGAAAGATTATTCAATTGTAAAGCATTTGGAGAAGACACCAGCTCAGATTTCTGTATGGGCTTTGTTGATGAGTTCACAACTGCATAGGCAAGCATTGAT
The DNA here is from genome assembly GCA_029582545.1 of Solanum lignicaule. NCBI lineage: Eukaryota > Viridiplantae > Streptophyta > Magnoliopsida > Solanales > Solanaceae > Solanum > Solanum lignicaule. The sequence continues at coordinate 6,144 of JAJOOF010009850.1, read as the reverse complement.
GAAGGCTCTGGATGATACTTATGTGCCTGTGGGTACTAACAGTGACAATTTAGCAGCCATGATAAACCAGGTCATCCGAGGACACTTAATCAGTTTTTGTGACGAAGAGTTGCCTTTTGAAGGGATGATGCACAACAAAGCTCTGCACGTCACCTGTATGTGTCGAGACAAGATAATTAATCGCGTCTTGGTCGATGACGGATCCAGTCTTAATATTTGCCCACTTTCGACTTTGAGGCAGCTGAAATTCGACTTGGAAAAGCTTCACCAGAACCAAGTCAATGTGAGGGCCTTTGATGGAGTGCAAAGAGACACATTAGGTGCGGTAAACTTGGATATTCAGGTGGGTCCTGCGGATTTTAATGTGGAGTTCCAGGTGTTGTATATCAACACCAGTTATAACTTGCTTCTGGAAGACCGTTTATTCATATGGCTGGGGCTGTGTCTTCTACCCTCCACCAACTAATGAAGTTTGTTTGGAAGGACCAGGAATTGGTCATTTATGGTGAAGGGAGTCATTCCAATGGGTATGCACCGATCGCTGATGATGTCTCTCGAGGTTGTAATTTCTACACGGTGGAGCTGGTAAATGCCACCGGTGATGACTTGGCTCCACAGCTTTCTATGCCTGCCGTGTACAAGATGATTGCTACTGTCATGCTCCAGAATGGTTTCGAACCAGGTTTCGGATTGGGGAAGCACTTTCAAGGAATTGTCGAGCCTATCCAAATTCCTACCAAAGGAGCAAAGTTTGGTTTGGGATATGTCCCAACAGACGACGAAGCAGAGATGTAGAACAAGAGTGTTGATCAAGCATTGGCCAGGCCAATTCCTCATCTGTACCAATCATTTCCGGTACGAGAAAATGTCAACGATAGTGGTCTCGGGGAAGGAATCTGGGGCCTTTTTTAGGAGATTGATGCGGTCATCGAGGAAGAGGCTGGAACATCAGGCATCCGTGATGCAGAATCTGAGGAGCGATTGCAGAACTGGACCTCCACACCACTCCTGATTTCCCGCTCATCTGGGTAGAAAAGACATGTGTCTTTATTTGTTTTAAAATCTGTGGTTGTCTGGAAGAGGCCCAAGACCCACCCATTATGCAATTGTTGTTTGCTTGAAACTTTTAAATTCCTTTGTGATGTTTAAAAAGGCAAAATGGCCCTCGGCCATGGCAAAAGTTTATGCTCGTCTTTCAATTTAAATATAAAGCCTCTTTTATCGTCGAAATTTGTTGGTTTACTTATCTGTTTATATTTTACTTTCCTAACTTTGTTTGTTTATGATTTCAGTAATATTAATTTAAAACCTGCCAATGTCATGTCATGTCATGAACCGAGTGAACGAAATGAGGCAGGTGATGATGAGTGTGAGGAATATGAAGAAGAAAATGAGGTACCCAAACATGTTGCTGATGAGTTTCGACAATTCGAGAATCAACATAAACCAAATCTTGAAGAAACTGAAACTGTGAATCTCGGAGATGAAGAATGTGTTAAAGAAGTCAGAATCAGCGTCCATCTGACTGAAGCCCAAAGAAGAGACCTGGTTCATTTGCTCAGGGAGTACATTGATATATTTGCCTAGTCTTATAAAGACATGCCAGGGCTGAGTACGAATATGGTGTCCCACAAGTTGCCGATCAATCCAGATTTCAGTCCAGTAAAACAAAAGACTCGGAAGTTCAAGCCCGAGTTGAGTTTGAAGATCAAAGAGGAGATTACAAAGCAGATCGAGTCCCAGGTAGTGGAAGTGACGCAGTATCCGACTTGGTTAGCTAACGTTGTTCCGGTTGCCAAGAAAGATGGAAAGATCAGAATTTGTGTTGACTACAGAGATCTCAACAAAGCTAGCCCGAAAGATAACTTTCCATTACCAAATATTCACATTCTCATTGATAATTGTGCTAAGTATGAGATGCAGTCGTTTGTGGATTGTTATGCGGGTTATCACCAGATCCTGATGGATGAAGATGATGCAGAAAAGACAGCTTTCATCACGCCCTGGGGTGTTTATCATTATCAAGTGATGTATTTTGGTCTTAAAAAATGCCGGTGCTACTTATATGAGGGCTATGACGACCATCTTTCATGATATGATTCACAAAGAGATCGAAGTGTATGTAGATGATGTCATAATCAAGTCTTGCAAGAGTTTGGATCACTTGACTCACTTGAGGAAATTCTTTGATCGCTTGCGTCGATACAATTTGAAATTAAATCCCGCCAAATGTGCTTTTGGAGTGCCAGCTGGCAAGTTATTGGGATTTATAGTCAGCAGGAGGGGCATTGAGCTTGACCCTTCCAAGATCAAGGCGATCCAAGAATTGCCTCCTCCGAAGACCAAGAAAGAGGTGATGAGTTTTTTGGGAAGGTTGAACTACATCAGCCGGTTCATAGCTCAATCCACCGTGGTGTGTGAGCCCATCTTTAAGTTACTGAAAAAAGATGCCTCGACCAAGTGGACCGGAGAATGTCAAACCGCTTTTGATGCCATCAAGAACTGTTTGTCCAATCCGCCGGTATTGGTCCCTCCGCGAGAAGGGAGTCCGTTATTGCTATATTTGTCTGTCTCAGATAACGCGCTGGGATGCGTTCTTGGTCAACATGATGAGACTGGGAAGAAGGAGCGAGCCATTTATTACTTGAGCAAAAAGTTCACTCCATATGAGGCTCGTCACACTCTTTTGGAGAGAACATGTTGTGCTTTGACTTGGATCGCTCAAAAGTTGAGACATTATTTGTCTTCTTATACCACATACCTTATTTCCAGGATGGACCCATTGAAGTATATTTTCCAGAAAGCAATGCCGACTGGGAAGTTGGCTAAATGGAAAATGCTTTTGAGTGAGTTTGACATTGTGTATGTGACTCAGAAGGCGATAAAGGTACAGGCCTTGGCTGATCATCTTGCGGAGAATCCAGTTGATGAAGAGTATGAACCGCTCAAGACTTATTTTCCCGATGAGGAAGTTTCGTTTATTGGTGAAGATATTTCTGAGGCATACCCTGGTTGGAGAGTATTCTTCGATGGAGCGGCGAATCACCAGGGAAAAGGTATCGGAGCGGTCTTAGTATCAGAATCCGGTCAGCATTATCCTATGGCGGCTAAACTCCGATTTAATTGCACAAACAACATGGCTGAATACAAGGTTTGCATCCTCGGTCTAAGGATGGCCATTGATATGAATGTTCACGAGTTGCTGGTTATTGGAGATTCAGATTTGCTGATTCATCAGGTTCAAGGAGAATGGGCCGTAAAGAACCCAAAGATCACACTGTATGTGCAGTATATACAGAAGTTGTGCAAAAGATTTCGCAAGATTGAGTTCAGACACACTCCCAGGACGCAGAATGAGTTGGCTGATGCTCTTGCCACCATCGCCTCAATGATTAAACATCCAGATACAAGTTATATTGATCCAGTGGATATAGAGGTAAAATAGTAGCCTGTCCATTGTTCGCATGTTGAAGCGAAACCAGATGGTCTGCCTTGGTATTTTGACATCAAGAAGTATTTAGAGGACGAGACTTATCCTGAGAATGCAACGTTTCACCAGAAGAAGTCGATACACCGTATGGCCCTCAACTTCTTTGCAAGTGGGGAAACCCTTTACAGGAGGACTCCTGATTTAGGTCTTCTCAGATGTGTTGATGCTACTGAAGCTGCAAAGCTTCTGGAACAGATACATGCCGGAGTTTGTGGTACTCACATGAATGGGCTCACTTTGGCAAGGAAGATCCTTCGAGCCAGCTATTTTTGGATGATTATGGAACATGATTGTTGCAAGTTTGTGCAGAAATGTCATAAATGTCAAGTGCATGGTGATTTGATCCGAGTGCCGCCTCACGAACTTAATGCTATGAGTTCACCTTGGCCATTTGTAGCTTGGGACATGGATGTCATTGGTCCAATAGAGCCAGCCGCCTCTAACGGACACAGATTCATTTTGGTTGCCATTGACTACTTCACCAAGTGGGTGGAAGCAAATTCGTATAAGTCGGTGACCAAGAAGGTTGTAGCTGATTTTGTTCGCAACAATTTGATATGCAGGTTTGGAGTACCAGAATCCATCATTACTGACAATGGAGCGAATCTCAACAGTCATTTGATGAGAGAGATATGTGAACAATTCAAGATTACACACCGAAATTCAACTGCCTATCGTCCCTAAATAAATGGAGCCGTAGAAGCTGCCAACAAGAACAGAAAGAAGATTTTGAGGAAAATGATTGATAATCGCAGAGGTTGGCACGAGATGTTGCCATACGCTTTGTTGGGTTATCGAACGACTGTCAGAACATCAGTTGGAGCTACTCCGTATCTGCTGGTATATGGAACATAAACAGTTATACCTGCAGAAGTTGAAATACCTTCATTGAGAATCATCCAAGAAGCTGAATTGGGTGATGCTGAATGGGTTCGTAAGCGGATCGATCAGTTAACATTGATTGATGAGAAGATAATGATTGCTGTTTGTCATGGACAACTGTATCGACAGAGAATGATTCGTGCTTTCCACAAAAGAGTAAGAGCCAGAGTATTCGAAATTGGTCAGTTGGTTCTCAAACGCATTTTCCCTCATCAGGATGAGTACAAAGGGAAATTTGCACCAAATTGGCAAGGACCCTACATGGTTCGCAAAGTATTATCTGGAGGTGCCTTGGTCCTGTCGGAGATGGATGGCACCGAATGGCCGAAACCGATCAACTCAGATGCTGTCAAGAGATATTATGTGTAAATTTTCAGTTCGTACTTTCTGTCATTTCCTTGTAATCGTTCTATTTGCTTGTAATCGCTTCATTTAAAAATTATATCCCTTTGTAATGAACTACGTCTGACCTGAATTCTCGAGAATGAGATACGTAGGCGGCCTATGTCGGCCTCGGTCGGTTTCTTTGTAAAATTTCTTATTCCTGTTAATCCCCGAGAGGGGGAACTACGTTTGACCTGATTCCTGCCTCAACGGGATACGTAGGCGCCACGAGGGCTCGGTCATATTTCCCATAAGATTTCTATTTTCTTTACAATAGAATCTGAGACAGAATTTTTGAGAGGGATTCAAAAATTCTCGAGAAGAAGAATCTTTCCAACAAAGCCAACACTGAAGTTACTTCGAGAGTTGCAACTGGGACAGAGTTTTTGAGAAAATCTCAAAAAATTTCGTGATCTGCTCACCAACAGTTCGAGATAAGCTAAGACAATTAGCTGGGACAGAAATTTTGAGGATGGCCTCAAAATTTCAACAGAGTTTATCGACAGTTTAGAACAACTTTGAAATACTCCTCAGCAAGTAATCAGATAGACCTCGAGATATCAACTTCAAAGATGTTCGTTAAAGTTTGACGTGACATGACACTTGACAGTGACCTTTTCTAAACATTATTTTTTGAAAATCTATTTTCCTTAAAAACTTTTCTTTCATGCTTCAATTATTTGGCATAAAAATATTTTGTCTTATCTATCAAGAGGCGGGAGATCAGAAAAAATCAACCGGAGATGGCGAGACAAAGAGCAGACAACCGAAGAGATCAACACAGATCAGTTCATTTTTTTAAAACTAACAATTTTTCTATGGATGTAGGTCTACAGGGTGCCTCAAGATCGGCATATTCTTCCATTCAATGAATATGGAGAAGTCAAAAGGGCGAAGAGCTCCCCAAATTGACAACTTTTCTGTGGATGTAGGAAATATTTTATGCTTCTTATACCAAGAATTGGGAATATGAGTAGCATTGCTTTATTCAAATTCTCAGCAAGGCAAGGTTCATAATGAATATGCAATTATGCTCGGAGATGGAACAAATGAAAACCACGAAGAGAGCTATATTATTATTTCCCAGCAACTAGAGATACCTGGAAGACGTTTACCTACGTTATATTATCAAGATATGATAATATTCCTACCTTGAAGGTTATTGATATCGTATTGTCGAATGAGACGATAACTGAAACGACCCCAAAAATGCCCGAAAATGTGCTTCGGAAACACCTATAATTGTAATTTCCATATATCTCAAAATCCATGCATAATTTCGGAAATTCGACTTCATATTCTTATTCAGGGGGTCAAATTGAGTGGGAAATGGGTCTAACCCGAATTTTAGAGCAACCGTATCAAAATTCGAAAATCGCAAAAAATGC
>JAJOOF010009849.1:0-17610 GCA_029582545.1 Solanum lignicaule | reverse complement strand
ATATATATATATATATATATATATATATATATATATATATAAAATAAAGTGTAAGCCACAAAATTATGTATATTTAGGGATGCAAATCACAAATTACTCAAAAAAAGAAAAGAAAGAGAAGTTATAAATTATGATAATTTTGGCCAATTTAATGCAAGAATATAAAAATATTACAAGTTAATACATTGTGCCATTTTCTAAAATTTAATGCATAAAATTTCTTTTAGGCGCCAAGTCAAAACTGAGTTAATTTCCTTTAACATCTAATAGTTCTAAAACTGAATTTCCAATTGTCAAGAAGTTCTGGAATTCATTCTTATTGTGAAGTTGAAAATTTGAGTTTGGAACTCTATTTGTTTATTCTTGAATTGCTCAAAACCCTTTTGGATTTTGAATATTTTTGTAGAAACATGGGTCTTTTGTGATTATATATTGTTGTGTGTTTGGATGATTAAAGTTAAGGCATCGAATACTGATCTGTCTCCCTATATTTGAAGTGTGTCAAGTTATTTTAATCTGATAAATACGTTAAGAGTGTTACCACCCAACAAATTCATCGCGAGGAGAGTGTGGTAGACGTGATAAAACCTAAAGATTTGTTAGAAATAAATTTTTATCTGCCATATTAGATGTTAGAAGTATATATAGAAAGGAAAATTATACATAATGGCAAACTATTAATTTAAATTAAATGGTATAACCACACTTTGATTTAATTGTGCCCTGTATCAAACTGTTTGTCGGTCGCCTCTCTCCCTCATACTCTCGCTCGCCACTCTCCCTCTCTCGCTCGCTCTCTCTGTCGCTCGCCTCTCTCGCTTTATACAAACAGAAATGTATAAATTGTGTTTCTGTTTGTATATAGCGAGAGAAAATTGTATATACACATGCAAATACATATATCTTCGTCCTATACACTTATAATTATACAATACAAATATTCTCATGTCCAGTTCTCTTTTGCCTTTCTCTCTTTCTCACTTTATACAAACATAGATTATACAAAATACAATGTATAATTTATGTTTATATAAAGCGAGAGAGAGAACGATATTTGATATACAAACGTTTTATTTTGATTCAATTGTATACAAATTCAAATTTTATACAGATATACAAACACATAAAATTAAATTGAGAGACTCTCAACGATTTATACAAACGAGAGGCTGACAACAATTTATACAAATGGCCTGCCAGCGAAATTATACAAATCTGAAGAGGAGCCAGCGAATTATACAATTGCTTCTTTTGTATATATGTATAGCGAAATAGCCTAGTCATAGCATGTTTGCTATGGAGCGCAATTATGCAAATTTTGCTATAGCATACAAATATGAATTTTGTGTTTGCTATATGTGAAAGTTTCTCTATATAGAATGTGGTATTAATCCAACTTCAAATTCATAAAACCTCTCCAAAGATTATTTATGTATTATCCCAAAATGATAATTTGTGCCTAAACATAAAAGTTTCATGTCTACTTGTTCACTTATTTTTTTCCACATTGTTGTTTTTCTGTTTCTTTATTATTGTTTTGGTTGAAAAAATGTCTATTATTTGTTTAATTTTAGAAATAGCACATTTGCAAAGCACGTTTCAATATTATATGCCTTCCTTTTATTCTCCTACAAACATTGCCTTTATTTCAAAAAAGAAAAAAGCCTCTAGAAATTTTCGTTTATTAGCTCCCTATTAAAATCTACTATACTAGTTATTTCTCCTATGCAAAAGAAAAAAAAGTAGGAGTATTAAAAAAGCAAACATCATAGGTAAATCTAGACAATTATTTAGAATCAAAGTACATACGCAAAAGAAAGTTTGATTAAAATATGAGCATTCATTAGAACCATTTATTTAGGTATAAGGTACCAATAAACACTTAAATGATAACATTTTCATCATTCTATAATATATTTAATTTTACCGTTTTTGGTGAAAACAGTTTTTGGTACGATTTTAACATTTGGGAAGATGTACTCCACATGTTTCAAAAACTTTTTTGGCTTGAGGAGTGAACTTAATATATGGCTTCAACTTAGGATCTTCGATGTATCCACAAATACAAGGCAATTGTTCTATCAATTTAGTGCAACATGCCGGAGAGGGTGGTTGCGATTTAATAATCGCATCGGTACAGCTCCGCGATATCACATAGCACTGATTCTACCGCCAATAATTTGCCAAGTAAAATAACAAGTGTCGTGACCAAAAGTATCGCAGAAATGGAACTACCCTTCTTCATATTAGAAAATTTTAAAAAGAAATTTTGAGAAAAAAGAAAAGTTGAAGTGAAGATGAAAAACTAGTGAATTGGTGTCTCAATTTATAGGGAACTAAAGGATGATGAACCAATAATGTGGAAGTAAACTAAACGGCCCACAATGGTAATTTTCTTTGTTTTTGTTTTTTTTGCTTCAAGTAGTCAAATAAGTGGTTTGCTACGATTGGTTTTTAACTCTATCTTACTCTCTCCGTTCATTTTTAATTGTCATATTACGTTTTCTAAAAGTCAATTTGACTAATTTTTATTGTTAAATTAGATTACATTAATTTGATATTTTAAGCAAAAAATGTAAATATTCAAAAACTGTATGAAAAGTATTATAAATTGCAAATTTTTTTTTACATATCAATATGATGAAAAAATGCACCGTACAATATTAGTCAAAGTTTTTATGCACTTTACATTAAATGCACTTTTCCTTTTTTTTCTTAGAAAAAGTATAATTAAATACAATTATACTTTTCATTGAATGCACTTTACCCTTTTTTTTTCTTAGAAAAAGTATAATTAAATACAATTTTATCTTTATCTCTAATTTCATAAAATTTCAAATAAAGTTGAAATTATGACCAGACATGTAGATGTTTTTTTTTAAGTTTAAATTTTATGTACTCATAATTATTTTACCCAAAAAATAAAATAAAAATGACTTGTTTCAAAAAATCGATTAAACTTATGATTTAAGAGAAATCGAATTTTCAAAAGAAACAGAGTCGCCACTTATTTTTTTAGTAAAAATCAAGAAAAAAACTTAAGTTTTTCAAAAGACTCAAACAGATAAAATCAATTGAAAAAGGGTTTGAGTTCAATGTACATTTCGAGAAGGTGTTGGGTCCTTGGAATGTCCGCTAACTTGCGGTTGACCGGCGATTTGACTAAAATGACTTTGACTAATTTTTATTTTTATTTTTTAAAAAAAAAATAAACTAAGTAAAAGAAATCATTTATTTTATTTTATTTATTTATTTATTTTTATTATTATTATTAATTATTTATTAAGGAGAAATAAATTAAGGGGTATCATTCTAAAAGGAATGATTCAAGTTGCAAGGCCAATAATAATAAAAATAAAGATAAGTAATAAATAAAGAAAATAAATTTTGAATATAAAAGAGAAATGACTGCCTTTGGAAAATTAATTAGGTCAAACCAAAAACCAAATAAGAGGTTAGTTGATACAATAACAAACAATAAGAGTAAGGAAGGAAGTATCAAAATTGGACCAAATCTTGAACCTGTCCCAAGTCTAAAGTTGCCAAAATAGGTCCAGACCCATTTATATTTAAAAGGCTGCTGGTAACAATTTTGTTGGGCCTTTGGGCTCATTTCTGCTGCTTGGACCTGCTGAAACTTCCTTGTGCTTTTAACCCTTTTTCATTCTCATTTGTCATGATATACACTAAGTGTATATTTGATGTATACACCATGTATATCGCCAATTCTCGAACTCCTAGATCTGTATTTTATTTTTTTAACTCTGTATTTCCACCTTCTTCAACCTGTATTTCAGCTTCACTGAATCTGCTGACCCGATAGGAAATATAGAATTGGGCCTCTAAGGCCTAATTCAAGAAATGCAAGGAGAGGGAATGGAGTCCGAATGGACTCAAGTGGAGTTCACATACAACAGAGAAAAAAAAAAGAAATATATTAGTGAATTCAAATTTCAGTGACTTAAGAAAAGAACATATTTAGAAAATATAACACCAACTCGATCCAACAAATAAACCAAAACAGCGAAGAAAGTCATATCCCAAATTAATGTATTAAGGTGTTGAATAAACAAGCAATGATTTTATCACAAAGAAGAGATAAAGCATTATAATAAAAGGATTATCTTTTTTTTTTTTTTTTTTTTTTTGTCCAGTGATCTCAAATAATGAGGGAAATATGGATATGCATTTTTCACAATGAAAAGGACTAACAAGCTTCCTGTAGTATGACAAGGATATATTTCTTGGCATGCATAAAGTGGCAAATGATTCTAACAACTTAAAAAGAAAGACACGGTAAATAACATATAATTCTTACCCTTTCAAAACTTAGTATGTTTCAAGATAAAGAAAAATGGGGAAGAAATACAAACAACAAACTTACTTAGAATAGCAGGAAAACGGAACAAAGCCAAACTAACAATTTATCTACTTAGTTTTTATCTTAGTTAAGTTAGGACGGATTTAAGAAAAAAAACAACTCAACATACAAGATAATAAAGACTCTACAACTAACATTAATATGAACGACATTTGGAACTACAAATAACTAAAACATGAACTACACTATTTGAATGAACACAAATAGAACGAGCACCATACCAAATAAGATGTAAAACCACTCAACATGCTAGCTAAAATGCATGAAAACAACTCTGCCTATCAGACCGAGAGAAGCAACATATATTCAGAACTTTAAAACTGAAATACGATTCACAACCCACGTTACGAGAACTATATCAATTTAAAAGGATATGAGGAAAGGATTTGAGACAGAGGAACTATCAAACCTTCAAGAAAAAGGGAGAAGCAAACAACAACATAAATAACAAAATAAATTCCATCAGCAGTTTGCAACCAACAATGAGTCAAAAGTAATCCCAAATGATAACATATAGACAGCTTCACATGGTCAAAACCAAACAACAACACGGCAAAAGCAAAATGCTTAAACCGAAAAATGAGTATTACCTTTCAAAGTGCAGTGAACGGAGACGAAAGCGAGCAAGGACGACTTCACCACTACGCAGCATTAACCACGAACAACAAACAAAGGACCTGGGCAGAGTCCGAGTAACTATCTCGAGTTCAAAATGAACTTGTAAGGGAGCAATGGACGACACCAAAAGACACAAAACTGAGATCCTAAACGAGTTCACTTCTCTATTCGGAGTGTACTTCGATTTGTGTTTAAACTAATTTCGCTCAAGCTATTTTCTATCTTTTTTTTTTTTTCACTCCCAAAAAACCTACCTTATAAGGTAGAGCGGTTGAGAAAGAAGGGTATTTATGGGGGAAACTAGGGTAGATTTTGGGGGGGGGGGGAACGGATGAAATCGGATAGGAAAAGAGGCCCATTCGAAATTCAAACCCCGAAATTCTTTCACCATTAAAGGAAAACATACTCTTCTCTGAAATTTTGACCCATTCCGAAAGAGGAAAGGTGGTAGGATGGCTGGGATCAATTCCATCGTCCTTGGGGAGCAACGTGGCATCATCTCGCAGCCCCAAGGACGAAAACGCATGCTTTTGCTACTGCTGCGAATGTACTGGTCTGAGAGGGACGCGAAGAAGAGGACAAAGAAGACGTAGCGTACTGCCTGTGCGCATAGACGTCGTGATTTCCATTTGGTATCGTTGTTGCTACGGAGTTCCGTGAACTCGCCCTCGCGTGGGGGGATGAAGCGCGCATAGGGTCGTTTGTGTCGTTCACACGTTGCTGCCGTTTGGATCGCTGTGAGCGTTGTTGTTAAGCCGTGTATTGCTCTGTGATGTTTGGCGTTGCTGGGTTCTCTTGTTGTTGAAGCTAGAGTTGGGCCGGGTCAGGAGTAATAAAAGTGGGTTGGCTTATCTATTAACTGGGAATGTTGGGTGGGCTGGAAATGTTGAAATGGGCTGCTGAAAATTGATTTGGAGGGCTGAAGTTGAGGGCAAATTGGACTAAAAATGGCCCAACTTTGATCTTAAACAAGGATCAAGTGTTAAGATAAGAGGTAGCTAGATTTGCAATTACGAAAATGGCCAGTGGATTACAATTGTAAGCAATTTAAGTTGAAATTTTAGCCAAATTGAATTAGATTGGCGAATTTGGCTAACAACAAAGTAAAACAAATTCGTATCAATTAATGAGCTTCTTAATCTTAACAAAATGAAATAATTAACTTAATTATAAGATGATTAATTTAAAATTCAAACTAATCAATTCCCAAATTAAAACTATAATTCAAACTAATCAATTCCCAAATTAAAAGTATAATTCAAACTAGAACTAAAAATATAAAATATTTATTTTAACAAAGCAAAAACTCTTTGATATGATTTTCAAGCATTTATAAAATATACCAATTACGTATATAATTATATGAAATACATTTATTATTCAAAATACTATAAAAAAAAATCGACTGAAATTATTTAAACTAACCTTGAAACTAGTTGAATTTTATAAAGCTAATTATTCTAAATCGTTTGAAAATTAAGAAGCTTATAAATTAATTGTTATCGGGGAGGGTCAAAATTGGGTGTCAACAATAATATCAAAAATATTTATACTAAGAAATTACATAAAGATAAATCCAAGTAATTAATCATGATAAATAAAATTATTAAAGTTTTTTTTAAATTATTTTCATAGTTAAAAGATCAGACTGTTGGCCCATTTTATTATGAGGAAATTTCGCAAATAGCCATTAAAATAAATTTAATTAGGCTTCATAGCTATATTTTGCTAATTATGATTCGTAGCTGCATGTTAGAGGGAGGAGAGAGGCGAGTGAGAGAGTGGAGAGAGGCGAACTGTATATATGTTGAATTATATATATATATTGTAACACCTCAGTCTTAGAAAGAGCTAATTTTAGAAAGAACTAAATTGGAAAGAGCTAAATTGAGAATTTTTCAAGTTAGTCTTCAATTGTGAGTTTTGGGTCAACTTCAAACGACCATAACTTTCGGCACAGATGAGTTAGGTGGCACATAAGGTATCAAATGAAAGATCTTTGAGTCCTCTTTCAACGCCACCGAGTTTGCTAAATTTCGAGTTCGAATGAGGAAGATATGTCCGTTTGAGTACAACATGTCCAGTTAAGGAAAGTAATCTGCTTTAAGGAGGGGTATTTTGATCTTTTCCATACCCCACTAGTCTAAAACGTTTTGCCCACCTAAGTTAAAGGGTCTAACCAGATTGAGTCAATTGGGTTTCATTCTAAATTGTTCAAGAAACTAGGGCAAAGAGGAGAAAAAGGGAGAAAGTTCAAGCATTCTTCGAATTTGAAGATTTTCGTCTATGATTCGATTCCTTCGAGGTATGTAAGCTTCCATAATGTTGGGTTTGTTCGCCCTCATGTCAATCATGTAACCTTTTACCCACGAATTCATTCTTGATGTTGAATCGCTGAGTTCTTGAGAAGTTATTGAATTAAATTGGTAATGGAGTGTTGTTTTCAGTTCTTGTGGCGAGGGATTGTGAATGAGTTGAGTTAATTGAGAGTTCTTCGTGTGGGTTTCGCTAAAATTGTTTTGAGTAATGAAAATTGGTGAATTTTGATTTTAGATTTGTAGTGAGTATGAGTTGAATCGAGTTTGAGAGGAGACAAAAAGATCGGACAAATAATTATGCCCAGGTCCGCGACAGGGAGGCGCTCAGAATTTCAGTCCCTAGATAATTACCCCCATCTCCGCGTCGCGGAGAGGATACCGAGTCTTCTGCCTCAAAAATTATTTCGTGATCAAAAATAAAAATCCTTCTCCGCATCGCGCCCATGCTCTCCAATTTGAGTGTTCGCTCATTTCTTATTGTCAACCGTTTAAACTCCATTTAATCATTGGGAGCTTCTATATATCGAAATCATAATCCTTGAACTCACTTTTTAAATTCAAGATAGAGTTAAGAGTAAAGTTCGAGGGGGTTCTTTTGAGTCATTTTGAGAAGTCTTTTGCAAACTTTTAAAATTGTTTTAAAACTTGATCACTTGAATATGAGGATGAGGAGAGTTGAGTTGAGTTTCATTTTTTTCAAAATGAGTTTAAGGGAACTAAATATTCTCAAGAGTAAATGTTTTCCATTTAAAATGAGGAGGAAATCTTGATTTCCAAATGAGTTCATGATGAGTCTGAGATTTGGACTCATTTAGGGCTTTGTTTACATAGATTTAGTGTCTTGAGATGCTTATTTGTGTCAATAATTGATGTTAAATCCTTGATTTCCAGGAATATGGATTGAGGAACAAAGCAAGGACACTAACAAGCAAAAAGGAGTAAAATAGGCTGAAGAAATGAAGATGGGTGAGCCTAAGGATCGCCAAGAGCACTCGGCGTGTCGCCTAGTGACTCATCAGACCGCCTAAAGTTCCATTGTGCCAAGCCCTGAAGGAAAGAACCAAGTTGGCGATGAAAAAGAGAGCAAGATTGGGAGAGGAGGAGAGAAGAGAGCGAGATTGGGAGAGAGAGAAGAGAGGCGAGCGAAAGAGTGCGAAGAGTGGAGAGAGGCGAATTGTATATGCATATTGTCATATAATTGTATTTGTATATGTATAATATGTATTTATATAATTTGTATTTGTATATGTATAAGAGATGAGAGATGCGCACGTAATTATAACTAAAATTAGATTTTGTGGTAATTTATGGAAACTATAATTATATTAGCCAATTAACTAGTATACGTTTGCTTATTCGCATAATTTTCTCTTGTACTAATTAATTCAAAATTTGTACACATATAATATCTAGCCCAAGAGAGGCCCAATATCAAAAAAAGAAGAAGGGAAAATAACACTTGTACCCTACAAAGGAAAACTATTTACAAGTGACTAACCACTTACTTTGATGCTTTTTCAATAATTACCCAAATCCAATTTTCTCTCTCCCCGGTCTAGCGCCAACACTTTTATATTTTGTCTTATTTTGAGAAAGGTTCAACCTTTCTTTTCATGTATTTCTCTTCCTTTTTACCTTTTTTATTTTTCTTTTTAAAAATACAATAAAATTAAAAAATAAATATAGTAACTAATTTTTTTTAGACTAATAAAAATGTAGGAAAATTAAATAATTGAACTACAACAAGAAATAATTTAAAAATATATATACTAAAATCATTAACTTATTTATTAAAAATCAAAATTAATAAAATATATATTTTATATACTCCTTTTCTTCTTTTAATTTTCTTTTTTTACTCATTTATTTATTTATTCATTTATTTTTCTTTATTTTTTTCCTTTATTTTTCTCCCCTTTCAATTTTTTTCTCCCCTATTGGTTCCTTTTATTTTTCAATTTCTTTATTTCACGTTCCTTTTCTCTCTTTTTTTCTCGATTATTGTTTATTCTTTATTATTTTTCTTACTTTTCCATTCATTGTTTTTCTCAAATCATAATATTCTTTATTTTTTCACAACAATTTAATTTTATATATAGTGTTATGATATCATTGGTGATATCAATGGTCGTTGCTTCAATCTTTCAGCGAAACCTCCATATTACCATCACAATATATCTACATACTGTTATGGTTTCACTGATGCATGCTTTGACCCTTCAGTCCTTTGTGAGACCTCCATGATACCATCACATTATATCTATATATTGTCATGCTATCATTGTTGTCTGCTTCAATCCTTCAATGATACCATCACAATATATCTATATACTGACATGGTATCATTACAGTTTGCTTCAGTCTGCAATGATGACATCACATTATCTATATATTATCATGGTATTATAGAAGTCTTCTTCAATCCTTTAGTCATTCAATGATACCATCAACATGGTATCATTGATTTATATCAACTAATATAATTATATCAAAGACTATTGTATCATATCGTATATATAATTATTTGAAAGTATACGTAGGATTAATATATATGATGTATTTCTAATAAGGTAGTTTTCCTTTAAAGAAATAGAAATAAATTATTTTGATGAGAAAATTTCATAAAACACGTTACTTTAGGTGTTAATTACTCAACGAAGCGATAGTATTGAAAATTGCAAAACATAGCCACCTAATTACTCTCTCACTTGCCTCGTTCCTCTTTTGCTCGTCTCTTTCCTTCTATCGATCCACTCCCTTTGTTTATATGTGTATCTCCCTTCCTCACGTCCCTCTCTCTTTGTGAATTAATTTGTGTATCGTCTCTCTTTCTCTCATCCATCTGTGTATCTCTTTTTCTCTCATCCCTCTCCCACCGTCTATCTGTCCTTCTCTCTTATATATATAACACACACACACACACACACATATATATATATATAGTATCAAAGATACATGTATTTGAGATCAAAGATATATGTATTTGGTATTAAATATACACTAATACATTTATCAAATAGGCTAGTATCAAATATGTACTGATTTATCCAATAATGTATTTGATTATGGATCCATACTTTGGAGGAGATGATATCTCTTGTATTAGAGCAAACAAATTCAATGATTTCTATGTTCTATTTATTTCTTTGATATCACATAAGTACTAGTACATTCAGCAAATTAAGGGAGATACAATCTAGATACATATATTCAATATCAATTATGCACTAATGCATTCACCACCTTCCAAATCAACACCCTTTAAAGTAGCAAAATTGCAACCTTAGTTAAAACGAAAGATTACGAGCCTAAGATTTGTTTATTAACTCCAAAATTATCTATCATACGCAACACACCTACAATTTGCGTACCCAAAAATCAATAGACTAATATTGCAATAAACTTATTCGAGAATGTAAACCAAAACTAATTAAAAAAAACTAATCATGAAAGCATTTTTAATCAAACAAATCAATTTTTATCCACCTAATTGACCAGTCATTATTAATCCTTTATCTTGGCTTCATTTTAGTCAATAAATTGTCCATTGTGTCTGCGTGAGTGTATATATGATGGGTGTGTATGTCATTCCTTGGATAAAAGTAAATTTAGACACTAAAATGATGTGAAATTTGTAAAGAGGGTTAAAAATTACGTATCTACACTAACATCATACATAAATCTAGATACTTATTGGAACAAGTACATACGCAAAAGAAATACTTCCTCCGTCCACTTTTAATTGACACGGTTTCCTATTTTAGAGTCAAACGATAAAAACTTTGATTAATATTTTACGATATATATTTTCATCATATTGATATGCAAAAAATTGCAATTTATAGTACTTTTTGTATAGTTTTTGAATATCTAAATTTTTTGTTTAAAATATCGAATTATTATAATCTAATTTATCTTTGAAAATTAGTTAAATTGATTTTTGAAAAACGCAACATGACAAATAAAAGTGGACGAAGGGAGTATTGATTATTATATCAAAAACATGAATTAGAACTATTTATATTTAGATATAAAGTACCAATAATGGCTTATAAAATGACGTCATTTCATTATTCTAGGATACATTATGACAAATGGGAAAGATTATTGCACATGCTGCAAAAACTTTTGGGGCATTAGGAGATTTAAGTAATGGCCCAAACTTAGGATTTGTGATGTATTCACAAATACAAGGCTTTTGCTCTCTCAATTTAGCGCAACATATCGAAGAGGGAAGCTTTAATTTCTTAATTGAATCGACACACGAATCCAGCTCCCGTATATTGCACGTCATTGCCTCTGCCACCAATAATTCGCCAAGAAAAACGGCAAATATCACAACAATGGAACTAAGGGCTGATGGCATTAATTTTTTTATTTTCTTTTTGATTTTTTGCCCACAAGTATTCAAATCAGGGGGTTTACTACAGCTGTTTATTTTTATCTAAACTTAATTTAATTGAATTCACTTTTGAATTTGGTAAATTTCATTGAATGCTCTTTTGAATTTGGTAAATTTCATTGAAATCTCTTTTGAATTTGGTTAATATCATTGAATGCTCCTTTTTTTTTTTTTATTATTATTATTAAAATTCATCCAGTACTCTTATTTTTTTCCTTTTAAAAAAATAGGTGTTCACGGTTCGAGTTGATTTTAGTTAAAAATTATATTAATTTAATCAAATTTTAAATTATTTAAATTAACTCAAATAAACTATGATAGATGTTTATCATTTTGAAAGTTATTGGCTAATTTTTTATTTGATTTGACTATTTGATTTTTAGCCATACAAGTATATACTATTTCCTTTTTTTCTATTATTATTTTTTCATTAAACAAACAAATAATGTGAGAAAATTTTTATTGGATAAATATAATATTAAAAAAAGGGTAAATGTAATATCATTTCATTAACATCATATTCCTGTGTATTATTCATTTATCTAGTCACATAGGCTCATATACATAGTGATTATGTATGGGCACTTATATAACTTATTGAATGTACCGACTAAATATATCTGGTCGTCTCAATCATAAGGTCATCAAAACAATTTCTTGCGACCTCAATTTTTTTTGGGGTTCTCACTTTCTTTGAAAAATGTATATATATTTTTAGAAAATCTCATGTATTGATAAATTTAAAAATATTTTTTTGGATAGAAAATATAATTTTTTTTTACCTTATTTAATATAGAGATCGTTGTAATAATTGAGAAATTGAAAAGCGTTTAGTTAATTATATTGTAGCATCCTTTCTTATTTTGGCTATTTATTTTGTTGCCTCATTTGTATTCTGAAGATTATCATGGACCAACATTATTATTCTTATGTTTAATTTTTTTAATTCGTTTTTCACTACTTTTATTCTCTCATTATTGAATTGCCTAAAGTCTATCAATTGGCCAAATCTTACATTATGCAAAATCTATTGTCGTGTGTTTATAAAAGATCAAATTTGATTTTTGCTGTCTTCTTCAAATTTCAAGCACTGTAGTATCTTAATATCATTATATCAACTTGTCAAATTCAGTGCAACACTATTTCGATAAATATCACTGCAGCTAAAAAGTTTATTATGAGGAATGGTCCAATTATAAGTCATGACTCATGACTCATGAGCAACAGGTTGCTCTATGTGCTGAAGTGACTCATCTGGAAATATTTGAAGGATTAAAATCAATAGGTGCTCATGAACTAAGGTTGATATCAAACAAACTTATGATTGGAAATACCTTGAACAAGAATTCATATCGTTTGACTCTCAAAAAGGAAATTATGACAATTAAAAAGAAACGAAAGGAATAGTCACTAGTCAACTCATTTGCGTTCACATTGTAGTTTTTCTGTTTCTTTTAGTATAGATCAATTGTATTAATTAACGTAATTAAATCACTGTACAAAGAAATTGCTATCTATGATTTATGAGATTAATGATTATATTATATAATACCTTCTATTCATTTTCTTAAATAAACAACATGACATTTATTTAAGGTCTTAGGGGTGTGCATTGATCGGTTTGGTTTGATTTTATGTATTATCGGTTCGGTTTATCGATTTTCGGTTTTTAAATATGTTAAACCAATAACCAAACCAATAAGATATTTCAGTTTTCGATCTATCGGTTGTGGTCTTTAACGGTTCGACTTTCGATTTAACCGATAAAGAAGTACTTATAAAAATTTAATGCAACAACACAATAATGTAACTTTACAAATGCTCATAAAATAGAAACAATAATAACAAACATGAAAAGAACTATATAAGTGTAACACAAAGTGAAATTAAGAGGAATAGGATTCTTACTTTAGATTTTGATGTTTTGTATAATGTGAAGTTGTGAACTCAAAGTCACTGTGAAGTGTGAATTGAAGGCTAAATGATAAATACAGTAACTAGTAATGTATTGAAATTAATATATACTAATATTTATGTACAAGTAAAAGTAATAAATTACTAGTCTTAATGGGTTATTGGGTAAACCCAATAACCCAATATTAAAACCAATACCGAACCAATAATCCGATAATTTTTTTTTATAAAACCATTAAAATATGTTAACCCAATAACAATAAATCAATAACAACTTTTGATTCAGTTTATCAATCGGTTCGATTTTTCACACCCCTATCTCACACACAAAAAAAAAGCCTATAGACGTTTATTAGTCCCTTGTTAAAATCTACTACACTAGTATTACTCCTATGGAAAAAATAAAAATTGAAAGGCCAACGTTATAAATAAATCTAGACAATTATTTGGAACCAAGTAAATATGCAAGAAAGATTGATTAATAAAAAGCACTAATTAGAATCATTTATATTTTAGGTATGAAGTATCAATAAAGACTTATAAAATAACAACATTTCAATCATTCTACAATATATTTATTTTTCACTCCTTTTAATAACCATTTTTATTTACAATTTCAACATTTGGGAATGGGTACTCCACATGTTTGAAAAACTTTTTGGGCATTAGGAGAGCCAACATATGGCTTCAACGTAGGATCGTTGAAGTATCCACAAAGACAAGGCACTTGCTCTTTCAACTTAGCACAACATACCTCCGACGGTGGTTGCCTCGAAATAATGGCCGGGGAACACGGAACCAGCTCCATAACATTGCACGTTACTGTTACTGATTCTACCACTAATACTTTCCCAAGTAAAATAACGAGTATCGTGATAAAAAATATCGCGAAAATGGAACTACCCTTCTTCATAGTAGGAATTTTTGAGAGAAAAGAAAAGTTGAAGTGAAGTGAAGATGAAAAGCTAGTGAATTGGTGTCTCAATTTATAGGAAAGTAAGGGCAGATGAACCAATATTGTGGAATTTTTTTTAAAGGGACCACTCTTTTTAAATAAATAAATAAATTTCATTGAATGCTCTTTTCCTCTTTATTTTTAGGAAAAGTATAATTAAGTGTAATTTTATTTTTTATCTCTAATTCATAAATTTCAAATAAAGTTGAAATTTATGGTCAAACATGTACATGATTTTTTTTTAGCTTAAGTTTTATGAATTGATAGCATAAAAAATATTTATACTAAGTAATTACATAAAGGTAAATGCAAGTAATTGATTATGATAGATAAAATAATTAAAGTTAGATGACAACGAAACAATAGTTTAGAAAATTGCAAAACCTAGACACCTAAATACTCTCTCACTTGCCTCTATAACACCTCGTAATTCTACTCTAAGGATTCAAATTCATTGTCGTAAGTAAATCAACTGGGATCAAACGATAAATTATTTCTTCATATATGTCAAGGTCTATTTCTAAGTGTGAGAAGTGCATCGTATGTCGTTTAGGGTCATAATGAACCTCAATTACAAAGTCTAGTTTAAAGTATTTCTATTGGCTAAGTTTTTACTTGAGTTCATATAAGGGTCAACTCCAAATGATCATATCTCTCAGAAGATTAAAGAGTTAGGTGACCTATGAACTATCAAATCAAAGGTCTACGATTTTTTTTCCGAACACCACCGAGCATTTTTCAATCCAAGTTTGGAATAAAGCGTTATGATTAATTTACCAGGATGCTTCAAACTGACACTCAGTGACGACTTGAGTGATGGTCTGTCACAAGTGCGATTGCCCGTAACACTTGGGCATCACACACGACCAGTAGGGTCATTTTGGCCAGTTCTGATGGCCTGAGCGACGGTCTGTCACCCTAGCGACTGTCTATCACCCAAGCGACGGTCTATTACCTTGACGACGTCAGACGGCCAAATTTCACCGATTTTTGTTTTCATAGTGAGAGATTAAGTTCTTCCTTACGTCTTACATCTACAATATAAATTAGCAAGATCAAAACTAGGGCTTTTACCCTAAAATTCAAAATGTTAATTTTTTTATCCATATTCTTATTATCGATTCTTGATTTCATTATAGATATTTACCACTTTGGTGGTTATTGACTAATTTTGGTATTGTTTGATTTGGATATTTGATTTCTAACCATACAAATATAAACTATTTCCTTTTTTTCTACAAATTAATTTTTGACATTAAACAAACAAATAAAGTGACAAAAACTTTATTAGGTAAACATAATTATATAGAAAGATTAAAGGTAATATTATTTCATTAACATCATATTCCCACATATTATTAATTTATCTAGTCACATATGCTCATATATATAGAGGGTAACTTTGTATATTTTGTATGGGCACTGCACTTATATGACTTATTGAATGAATGTATTGAACCAATTTATACATGAGACTTCAAAAAACTCATTGACATTTGTCAAGCCTTTTAATGCTAAACTGTTAAGATGAGAGACTTGGGAGGATGAAAACTTAAAGATGAGAAAACAGAGCTCAATTGAGAGAAGAAGAGCGAAAATATGTATATTAACTTGTTGCTTACAATGGTAGCTCACAAATGTATTTATACAACTAAGTAAGAAAATACTAAATCCTAACTAACTTGAAGAGAAAAAAATAACTGCCATATAATTGACAACTATGTACAACTAACTCTAACAAACTCAATGTAATTAATATGTCATGTACACTAATTTAACTTACTTAATCTCAATACCCCCCTCAAGTTGGAGGAGAAGTAATCGAAACCAACTTGTCTAAGAGAGCAGAATGCTTGATGTCAGTGAGGGCTTTGGTAAGAATATCAGCTAACTGAGCATTAGTGTCAATGTGGTGCAAGGTAATGAGTCCCTCTTGCAGTTTAGTCCTCACAAAATGGCAATCAACCTCAATGTGTTTCGTACGTTCATGGAATACAGGATTCCTTGCAATGTGAATGGCTGCCTGGCTATCATAGTACACAGAGAATGGCCCAGTCTGAGGTACATTCAGTTCTTCAAATAACCTTTGCAACCAAGTCAATTCACCTACAACCTTTCTCAAGGATCTGTACTCTGCTTTAGCTGAGGATAGGGAAATTGTTTCTTGTTTCTTGGACTTCTAGCTAACAGGGCTATCTCCCAACAACACAATATAACCACTAACCGACCTCCTTGAGTCAGGGCATGCAGCCCAGTCAGAGTCACAGTAGGCCTGTACCCTAAAGTTCGCAGACGAGGACATAAAAACACCTAGAGTGGGATCCTTCTTGAGATACCTGAGCATGTGAAAGGTAGCATGTAGATGACGTTCCCTAGGAACCTGTATGCAATACTAAGAAGCTGCACACAATAAGCAAGATCAAGTCGAGTATTTGTAAGAAAATTCAACTTGCCAACTAGTTTTCTATAATAAGTAGGATCAGCTATGGCTTTCCCTTCATGTGATTTAAGTTTGACATTTGGATCAAGGGGAGAAGACAATGGTGTCATGTGATCACATTTGAATTCCTTAAGAAGGTGTAACATCCGACAATTTAAAATGAATATGAAGAAGCTTGAAATTGGAAGTAGTCACTTTTGGAAAAAGTTCAGAATCTGGAAATTTGGCCAAGTCCAGAATCTGGAAATTTGGCTAAGTTTAAAATCTGGAAAATTTGGCTAAGTGTGGAAATCAGTGAGTTTTTGCCCAACTTTGAGCAGTCATAACTCCTAGCTCAGGATGAGCCAGGAGTAGTTCCAGTTATGTTTGGAAAGCCCTTGGAACGATCTTTCCAACGCCACCGAGTTTGCTTGATTCTGAGTTCGTATGAGCGAGTTATGCCCTTTGAAAGTTGGGCAGTTGGAAGGGAGTCTGTCCGGAAATTTAAGGGCATTTTGGTCTTTTCACAAATCATTTCTTTTGAGGTTATATTGTTGTGTTAGGCTGATTGTGGATCATTTTTGTTCCATTTTAAAAGAGTAA
>JAJOOF010009848.1:0-22166 GCA_029582545.1 Solanum lignicaule | reverse complement strand
GAACATCTAATCCTTGGAAATTCGTGGATCTTTCCTTCGAATTTCCCATATCTTTAGTTAGTTTTTTTGTTTCTTTTCTTTGTGCTTCCGCATTCTAATATTCAATTCTCTATTTGTGATCTCCTATAACCTTGCTGTTATCAGTAATGACCATCACAAGAGAATCAATTTGATACAAGGTATAGTCATAACGAGATTCAAAGAGTTCACATATTGTCTATGCACCTTCATTTGGCTATATCCTAGCTACGCATTCATGTTCCTTCGATTGAGAGCACTATTTAAGTCATCGGTATTGATTGGAACCAAGACTCAATTTTTTGCAAAAGAACAGCCACTTTTAACACACGAAGGGTGGCAAAAAAAAAATTTCGACGGGTTAAAATCATTTAGCAATTTAAAATAAAAGGAGCCATAATCTTAAACATCCACAGAAACAGATAAAACAAAATGATGGCTCAAAGCCCAAATGCATAAGCAAAAACATGAGTCACAAATAGCACTCAAAAGGTAAGCAAAAACATGAGTCACAAATAGCATACAAAAGGTGGGCCTCACCCCACCACAAATAAAAGCAATTGTCCTCAAATGCATTTAACAGAATCTCCAGACTTTAAAAATAAAGAAAGACATAAAGGGAGGTAGAAATCCTGTCTACATAATTGCTCCATCTCTCTGGGTATTAGTGCCCGAGGTGTTGTCATTCCGACTCTTGTTTTCATTGTCTGTGTTTGCCTCAGTTTCTACATCGATATTATCTTTAACCATATTATCAAAATTGTAAGCTGCTCCAAAGAGATGTATCCCATTAATAACACCTCGAGCCCACAAAGGGACATTAGGGTCAATGGGAATCCTCTTATTGGAACTGGCTTTCTTGTTTTCGCTCATTGGTTTGTGGTGATCTGTCGTCCCAGCATCTTTAGTGGAGTTTTGTGCCCTTATATGTCTTGGCGGCACATTTCTTCCAGCGACTTTTGGTCTGGCCATGTTTGTAAAGCCTTAAGATAAAGTTAGAAATTTAGGAAGATTTAGCAATCCATTCGACGAATTGCAGAAAACTTTCAGCGAACAAAGGGATTCCCGTCGAAAGTTTCAGCTGCCACATCAGATAACGCATGATAATAAGGGTGAGATGGGATGCTTGGGCAAACCGCTGAGTTGTTCGGTGAGCTCGTCACAGCTCGCCAAATGACCCAACGTGCATACTTGTGATCCACTTTCCCAAATTCAACCCTGCGGCCCCCAAAAACACAATTAAGGTGCACAACTCAACTTAGGCTTAAACTGAGTAACAATCATGCTCAACCCAGAAATTTTAAGTTAGTTTTAAAATGCAACCTTCAGGAATTGCCCATTTAACTTAGTACATGCAAAATTTGCAGATCTAACAGGCAAACAAATATTCTAATCTTTCCAGAAAAACTTAGCACAAATCAACAAGGTAATATCATTGCATTAAGCCAAAAATCAATAGAAAGAACTCAGGGTTTGGGAACCAACCATTCGTGCTGACTAAAATGTAGTGGATTCGCTAGGCAGCAATGTAATACAACTACCGAACAGAAATCAACAACTAAAATACTCTAAAAGTGTAGGGATATTGAAAATAGAATGTAGGTGTGAGTTTGGGCAGATAAAAAGTGAGGGA
Organism: Solanum lignicaule; assembly: GCA_029582545.1. Classification (NCBI taxonomy): domain Eukaryota; kingdom Viridiplantae; phylum Streptophyta; class Magnoliopsida; order Solanales; family Solanaceae; genus Solanum; species Solanum lignicaule. The sequence goes on along the minus strand of JAJOOF010009848.1, from coordinate 20,515 downwards.
AAGTGATTGAAGTTGAAACTTTTAAACCTTTGGCTTGTAAAAACTGTCCAGTTCTCACCCACTTGGCGATATTAGTTTCGATCGTCGAACCTCTTGGCTATTCACTGAGTAAGCACTCGACTCGCCAAGTTTTACAGGATATTCAGTCATCGTGAAGTTCCAAACGACGATTTCCATCATGACCGCCGACATGGTCGGCGATGCGCCAATAGTCTCCAAATCTCACCCACTTTTACAGACTCTAATGTTGACGATGTCTTGAGTCAAACGACAGACAAGGCCGGATTCGCCGATCGCTTTGGCGACTCGCCGACTAGATTTATTGCTTGCCATCCTTCACTTTTTCAAACACTTCTTATACTTTAACATGTACAAACAACACACCATTCTTTTACCAAGATATAAGTATTGATAATAATAAAAATAAAGCAATTAAAGGGGTTGTTGGGTTGCCTCCCAAACAGTGCCTTAGTTATCATCGTTGTACGACGCTAGTCCTCCTTCAAATATCACTTTTGGGGTTAGCCATAGTATAACTAGATAAAATCCCTTTTTGTCTCGGATTAAGGTGAGAGGAGATATGACCCATTTGGGTCTCTAACTACTTGATTGAAACAGAATGGGAGGTGACGGTCTGGCTAAGGGTAAAAACATATTCTTTCATGCCCTTTAGCATTTTGTCTGACCTTTCAACTTTGTTGAGGATACGCGAGAGCATATCCTCAGACCTACCACCCTCAGAGTCCTTTGGCTTTCGGCCCTCTTGGGGAGGCACATATTTGTACTTTTCCCCGTCTTTCCAATTAGGATTTCAGTCTCGCCATTCTCGATCCTTCCATCCTTCATCTCTAGCCCAACCTTGGTTACCACTCTTATTTGGGTAGTTTGAACGATAACCACCACCTTGGTTGGCTAGAAAGTTCACCTCCTCATTATACAATGCTTCGAAATTCACCTCCTCTGGATTTGCACTCCCAACCCCAACAACATTGACACCACGGGAACCAGCCCCTATGACATTTTTGGACAAAATATCAAGTTGTGTCATGATCTTGGCTATGTTTTGGTATCTAACATTATCTTTGTCCATCTGTTCCTTGGATAATTTGAATGTGAGAGGGGAGACTTGATCTTCACGAGTGTACCGTGCCCTATTGATGTCTGTCATGCCATCTAAAAGTTGGGCTACTACTGCGTACGGTTGCTGCATTAGACTTCCAGGTGAAAGTTGATCAGCGACACCTTTATTCAGCGAATCGAGGCTTCGATAGAAGTACTATAGCAAGACATTATCAGGTAGACTATGAGTTGGGCATTGTAGCACCAATTTTTTAAATCGCAACCAAGTTTCGTGTAGAGGTTCTCCTTCTAGGCGTTTAAAGCTCTGGATGCTATGTCTCAGTGACATCATCTTCGAGAACGGGAAAAATCGCACTTGAAATGAGGTTACCAGTTCCTCCCAAGAAGTAAAGGATTCACGTGGTAGCTCGGCTAGCCACTTGCACGCCTCTACCATCAACGAGAAAGGGAATAACCTCAACCTGACCGACTCTTGAGAGATGCTTTTGAACGAGAATGGTCCGCACACATCTACATTGTTTCGAAGATGCTCGTGAGGGTCCTCGTGAGCCAGTCCACTGAAAAGTCCCTTTAGTTGCAAGAATTGCAACGTGGTGCTCGTTATGTGGAACATTGCATATCGTCGGCTGGGGGTAAATGGATGGCTCCAACACCTCCCATGTGATGGGGGCCATTATTGTTGGGCTCTTGGAAATCGTCGAGATTTCCTATGTCTTCTTGGTGGCCTACCTGGCTCCCGTTGCTACCATTAACACTCATGCTTTCTGAAATATTCACACAGCAAACAAAACAAAACTAAAAATAAGGTAAGTAGACTACAACTAAGAAGAACAAAATTTTTACTAATCCAAAATTTTTTAAATAACACCACTCCCCGGCATTGGCGCCATTTTAATGCTTATCGTGACCAACAACACTACTTCCGATTCAAGAGTCTACAATCGTCGATAATATAGTAACCCAACTGAGAGTTGGGATCGTCCCAAAGGAGTGGTTTTGAGAATTTATAGAAAAATAAAATTTCTTGCTAACTAGTCGTAGCTAAAGACATTAACGAGTAAAAACATTGTAAATCAAAGAAGGAGACACAAAAGTGTCAAATATCAAAGGGGCTTTAGTCACAATTAGCTAAAACAGCAAAAAATAAAGAGAAAATCAAGTATAGGGAAAAGTTCTTGGGGTGTGACCGTAATAATTATTAATATAAATCGATGGGTACATTCTTTCGATAGGAAATTTGAAAGATAATAGTGACTAGGCTAACCTTTAGATGGAAATAAGTTCTCTCTCTCGCAACTTACCCCGTTTCAAATAGGTTCCTCTCGGACACCCATTTGCCGCATGAAGGCCAGCCTACGCCTTACCCCACTCACTCTCTCGAGTTGACTGTTAGGATATGGGACAAGAGTTCACCCTGTCGGGATGAACCTCATGTCGACCCACTCCTTAGGCCATCAGTCTAGCAGTCTTAGTTTCACGGCCTCTCTCTCGAGCAAGCTGAAAACACATGGGTGGACTTGTATTCGCCACTACAAATCCATTAAATTCTACCACAACTACTAGGTGAAATGACAATTAAACTACATTTAATCTATCAACAAGCAAGACCCAACAACAATATTAACCCATATTCCCTAAATCGCACACCAAGAATAGGGGGTTTTAGCCACATATCAAGAAATAACAAATTACACCTAAAATGATAATGAAATCAAATGGGTATAAGAAATTAAACCTTGATTTAAGTAAAGGAAGAAGAATGAAGAAGACCCACTTCCAACTTGGGGAAGATGAATTCCTTCTTTCTTCAAGTCTTCAAAAACCCTCTCCAAACATGATAGAAAATACAAGAAAGATAATATTATAAGGTAAAAATTACAATAATGTTCGGACTCTCAAAATAACAACTAAAGCTAGTATTTATAACTCTTAGATTTAGTGCTGCGGTGGATCGTTCGGCGAGGTTAGTCACGGTCGCCGAATGACTTGGCGTCTCGCCCATCGTCTAGTTGATCACCGTTTTGTACTTGCCTTCAGCATCGTCATGTCCTAGACCATTGGGCGGTATAGCACTGCTTCGCGGAACTATTCGGCGACGCGTCGACTGCTCCTTTCATCACCTTTTTTATCATCTTCCTTCAGGGCTTCGCGTATTGGAACAAAGGGCGACGCACGCCCCTTCGGCGATTCGCCAAGTGCTCTTGGCGATGCTCAGGCTTCAGTTTCTTCGTTCTTTTCACCCGTTTTGTTCCTTTTTGCACTCTAGTGTCCATGCTTTCCTTACAACTTCAAATACCTGAAACTTGATATTTTTAATCAGATATTCAGATAAAACAAGCATTAGAGGACACTATTTCTACTAAAATACAGCCCTAAATGAGTCCAATTTGTGGACTCGTCAACACCCCAACCTAAACTTTTGCTTGTCCTCAAGTAAAACTCAAGTTCAGCCGTTTAAATAGGATTTCTAAAATAGTCCTACACAAGACTTAATCATGATCATACACAACAAGACTCAAACTACCCATGCAAAGATCTATTGTGTACTCAAAGATTCAAGTTGAGACACACCATTACCAAAGATTCTCATACTCACAATACTTGCTACTAATGCATGTTCAAGCTCAACAACAGTATCTGAATACCCTCACACAAAGAATGATTCCATATTTACACACAAGGGTTAATCAATTTAAGATCAGGAATTAGATGCAACACTCACACTAAAAAAGAGGAACACAATGCATGTTTCCACCCATAAGTTTACCATTATTTCCCAATCAATCTTCGGTTCCCTTACTCAAGATCAAAAAGGTCTTTTCAAGGCTTGTAATGGGGCTGAGTGCAAAGGTATGGTCATTTTAGGCTCGGTGGCTTCTTATCCTCTTGAGATGTGGTGATCTTAAAACATCCTCTTCCCTTCCTTCCTCAATTTTTTTCTAGTGGTTGTAAGTCATCTTTTTATTCACTCTCCATGGATTGCTTGGAAACCTAATTTCTTTTTCTTTTGTCTCTTTTTGTTTATTATGGAGGGGTTCCATTTTCCTCAAAACCATGGGTAGGAGGGGCTTTCCTGCACTTCTTGATTTGCCTTCTCTTTTCACCACACCCCTAACATAGGCATTTGGCCTAAGTTGTCTATTCAAACTATCCACAACTTCATGAGGACTATGGGTGATGGATTAAGAAAGGTCTAGTTTTCATCAAGTTTCTTCCAAAGAAACGTAAGGTTCAAGGGGTGTTCAAAAGAGAATCGCACACTCACAAGTAGGTTCCAAAAGAGGTATGTGTCAAATTGGCTCAACACTCGTAGAGTTTCCTAAGATCATATCAAGAGATATCATCACTTAGTTGACCGGACCAGTGGGGCAAATTCTAGGATCTATCATGCATAGTTCACAGGTAAGCTCATCACACTAGGCATTGACACTATAAGTTAAACAAGACTCCACACTTTCGCTAGTGTGCAATGTCCATCACAAGAGAATCAATTTGATACAAGGCTAGTCATAATGAGATGTAAAGAGTTCACATATTGTCTATGCACCTTCATTTGGCCTTATCTTAGCCGCGCATTCATGTTCGTTCGATTGAGAGCACTATTTAAGTCATCGATATTGATTAGAACCAAGACTCAATTTTTTGCAAAAGAACAACCACGCTCAACACACGAAGGGTGGCAAAAAAAAATTCGGACGGGTTAAAAAATCATTTAGCAATTTAAAATAAAAGGAGCCATAAGCTCAAACATCTACAGAAACAGATAAAACACAATGATGGCTCAAAGCCCAAATGCATAAGTAGAAATGTGAGTCACAAATAGCACTCAAAAGGTAAGCAAAAACACGAGTCACAAATAGCACACAAAAGGCAGGCCTCACCCCACCACAAATAAAAACAATTGTCCTCAAATGCAATTAACAGAATATCCGTACTTTAAAAATAAAGAAAGACAGAAAGGGCGGTAGAAATCCTGTCTACACAATCGCTCCATCTCTCTGGGCATTAGTGCCCGAGGTGTTGTCATTCCGACTCTTGTTTTCATTGTCTGTGTTTGCCTTAGTTGCTGTATCGATATTAGTTTTAACCATATTATCCAAATTGTAAGCTGCTCCAAAGGCATGTATCACATTAATGATCCCTCGAACCCACAAAGGGACATTAGAGTCAATGGGAATCCTCCTACTGGAACTGGCTTTCTTGTTTTCGCTCCTTGCTTTGGGGTGATTTGTCGTCCCAGAATCTCTTTTGGAGTTTTGTGCCCTTATATGTCGTGGAGGCACATTTCTTCCTACGACTTTTGGTCTGGCCAAGCTTGTTTACCTTGAGATAAAGTTAGAAATGCAGGAAGATTAAGCAATACATTTGGAGAACCAAAAAATTTTGGCAAACAAATGGATTCTCGTCGAAAATTTCAGCTGCCACATCAGATAATGCATGATAATAAGGGTGAGATGGGATGCTTGGGCGAATCGCTGAGCTGGTCGGCGAGCTCGTCACAGCTCGCCAAATAACCCAACGTGCCTACTTGTGACCCATTTTCCCAAATTCAACCCTGCGGCCCCCAAAAACACAATTAAGGCGCACAACTCAAATTAGGCTTAGACCCAGTAACAATCATGCTCAACCCACAAATTTTAAGTTAGTTTTAAAATGCAACCTTCAGGAATTACCTATTTAACTTAGTACATGCAAAATTTGCAGATCTAACAGGCAAACAAATATTCTAATCTTTCCAGAGAAACATAGCACAAATCAACAAGGTAATATCATTGAATTAAGTCAAAAATCAATAGAAAGAACTCAGGGTTTGGGAACCAACCATTCATGCTGACTAAAATGTAGTGGATTCGCTAGGCAGCCATGTAATCCAACTCTCGAATAGAAATCAACAACTAAAATACTCTAAAAGTGTAGGGATATTGAAAATAGAGTGCAGGTGTGAGTTTGGGCAGATAAAAAGTGAGGGAAAGTGAATGAAGTTGAAACTTTTAAACCTTTGGTTTGTAAAAACTGTCTAGTTCTCACCCACTTGGCGACATTAGTTTTGATCGTCGAACCTCTTGGCGATTTGCTGAGTGAGCACTCGACTCGCCAAGTTTTACAGGATCTTCAGTCATTGTGAAGTTCCAAACGACGATTTCCATCATGACCGCTGACATGGTCGGCGATGCGCCAATAGTCTCCAAATCTCACCCACTTTTACAGACTATAATGTTGACAATGTCTTGAGTCAAATGACAAACAAGGCCGGATTCGCCGATCCCTATGGCGACTCACCGACTAGATTTATTGCTTTCCATCCTTTACTTTTTCAAACACTTCTTATACTTTAACATGTACAAACAACACACCATTCTTTTACCAAGATATAAGTATTGATAATAATAAAAATAAAGCAATTAAAGGGGTGTTGGGTTGCCTCCCAAACAGCGCCTTAGTTATCATCGTGGTACGACGCTAGTCCTTCTTCAAATCTCACTTTAGGGGTTAGCCATAGTATAACTAGATAAAATCCCTTGCTGTCTCGGATTAAGGTGAGAGGAGATATGACCCATTTGGGTCTCTAACTACTTGATTGAAACAGAATGGGAGGTGATGGTTTGGCTAAGGGTAAAAACATATTCTTTCATGCCTTTTAGCATTTTGACTCACCCTTCAAATTTGTTGAGGATACGCGAGAGCATATCCTCAGACCTACCACCCTCCGAGTCCTTTGGCTTTTGGCGCTCGTGGGGAGGCACATATTTGTCCTTCTCCCCGTCTTTCCAATTAGGATTTCAGTCTCTCCATTCTCGATCCTTCCATCCTTCATCTCTAGCCCAACCTTGGTTACCACTCTTATTTGGGTAGTTTGAACGATAACCACCACCTTGGTTGGCTAGAAAGTTCACCTCCTCATTATACAATGCTTCGAAATTCACCTCATCAGGATTTGCACTCCCGACCCCAACAACAATGACACCACGGGTACCAGCCCCTATGACAGTTTTGGACAAAATATCAAGTTGTGTCATAATCTTGGCCATGTTTTGGTATTTCACATTATCTTTGTCCATTTGTTCCTTAGATAATTTGAATGTGAGAGGGGAGACTTGATCTTCACGAGTGTACCATGCCCTATTGATGGATGTCATGCCATCTAAAAGTTTGGCTGCTACTGCATACGGTTGCTGCATTAGGCCTCCAAGTTAAAGTTGATCAGCGACACCTTTATTCAGCGAATCGAGGCTTCAGTAGAAGTACTATAGCAAGACATTATCAGGTAGATCATGAGTTGGGCATTGTAGCACTAATTTTTTAAATCGCAACCAAGTTTCGTGTAGAGGTTCTCCTTCTAGGCATTTTAAGCTCTGGATGCTATGTCTCAGTGACATCATCTTTGAAGATGGGAAAAAACACACTTGAAATGAAGTTACCAGTTCCTCCCAAGAAGTAATGGATTCACATGGTAGCTCGGCTAGCCACTTGCACGCCTCTCCCATCAACTAGAAAGGAAATAACCTCAACCTGACCTACTCTTGAGAGATGTTTTTGAATGAGAATGGTCCACACACATCTACAAAGTTTCGAAGATGCTTGTGAGGGTCCTCGTGAGCCAGTCCACTGAAAAGTCCCTTTAGTTACAAGAATTGTAACCTGGTGCTCGTTATGTGGAACACTGCATTTCCCTCGGCTGGGGGTAAATGGATAGCTCCAACACCTCCCATGAGATGGGGTCCATTATTGTTGGGCTCTTGGAAATCGTTGAGATTTTCGATGTCGCCTTGGTGGCCTACCTGGCTACCGTTGCTACCATTAACACTAATGCTTTCTAAAATATTCACACAGCAAACAAAACAATACTAAAAATAAGGTAAGTAGACTACAACTAAGAAGAATAAAAATTTTACTAATCCAAAATTTTTCAAATAACACCACTCCCCGGCATTGGCGCCATTTTAATGCTTATCGTGACCAACGACACTACTTCCGATTCAAATGTCTACGATTGTCGATAATATAGTAACCCAACCGAGGGTTGGGATCGTCCCAAGGGAGTGGTTTTGAGAATTTATAGCAAAATAAAATTTCTTTCTAACTAGTCGTAGCTAAAGACATTAACGAGTAAAAACATTGTAAATCAAAGAAGGAGACACAACAGTGTCAAATATCAGAGGGGGTTTTGTCACAAGTAGCTAAAACAACAAAAAATAAAGAGAAAATCAAGTATGGGGAAAAGTTCTTAGGGTGTGACCGCAATACATATTAATATAAATCTATGGGTACATTCTTTCGATAGGAAATCTGCAAGATAATAGTGACTAGGCTAACCTTTAGATGGAAATAAGTTCTCTCTCGCGCAACTTACCCCGTTTCAATTGGGCTCCTTTCGGACACACATTTGCCGCATGAAGGCCATCCTACTCCTTACCCCACTCACTCAGCTGAGTGTTAGGATATGGGACAAGGGTTCACCCTCTCGGGCTGATCCTCATGTCGACCCACTCCTTAGGCCATCAGTCTAGCAGTCTTGGTTTCACGGCCTCTCTCTCGAGAAAGCTGAAAACACATGGGTGGACTTGTATTTGCAACTACAAACCCATTAAATTCGACCACAACTACTAGGTGAAATCACCATTAAACTACATTTAATATATCAACAAGCAAGACCCAACAACAATATTAACCCATATTCGCTAAATCACACCCCAAGAATGGGGGGTTTTAGCAACATATCAAGAAATAACAAATTACACCTATATTGATAATGAAATCAAATGGGTATAAGAAATTAAACCTTGATTTAAGCAAAGAAAGAAGATTGGACAAGACCCATTTCCAACTTGGGGAAGATGAACTCCTTCTTTATTCAAGTCTTCCAAAACCCTCTCCAAATTTGAGAGAAAATACAAAAAGATATTATTCTAAGGTAAAAATTACAATAATGTTCTGACTCTCAAAATAACAACTAAATCTAGTATTTATAGCTTTCAGATTTAGTGCTGCGGCGAATCGTTCGGTGAGGTTAGTCGCGGTCACCAAATGACTCGGCGACTCGCCCATCGTCTAGTTCATCGCCATTATGTGCTTGCCTTTAGCATCTTCATGTCCTGGACCATTGGGCGATATAGCACTACTTCGCGGAACTATTCGGCGATGCGCCGACTGCTCCTTTCATTACCTTTTTTATCCTCTTCTTTCAGGGCTTCTCGTATTGGAACAAAGGGCGACGCACGTCCCTTCGATGATTCGCCAAGTGCTCTTGGCGTTTCTCAGGCTTCAGTTTCTTCGTTCTTTTCAGCCTTTTTGTTCCTTTTTGCGCTCTAGTGTCCATGCTTTCCTTACAACTTCAAATACCTGAAACTTGATAGTTTTAATCAGATATTAAGATAAAACGCTTAGGACACTATTTCTACTAAAATATAACCCTAAATGAGTCCAATCTGTGGACTCATCAGGCATCAAGTATATCACAACCCACATCAAATCCCAAGGCAATTGAACTGACACGTACGAAAAATAATAAAACATATCACAGAAAACAATAGCCATATGGACACAAATAAGAGTAGCACTAGTGACAACTGCTTCACACCTCAAACTCAGTTTTGCCTAGAAAAGCATATAATTTATCCCTGTCTTCTTGACGGGCAACCTCCTCGCCTGGTTGCACTACTCATCTACCGGCATTACAATTTCCCCAGCCTCCACGGCGTCGCTAATTTCCTCCTCATATGCCCAGGTCCACCACAAATTTAACACACCTTATAACTTATATTCGATTGCCGAACACTGAATTAGTTCACGGGGGTTAGTTCGGGTATGATCGGGGTCCATAATTATGACTAGAAAAACAGGAGAGACAGGACTGAGATACTGTTTCACACTGTCTCGCACTGGCAGGAGGAATCTCGCACTGGTGGCCTCGGCTTGGTGGGAAAAGTCCGGCCAAAACGGAAACAGAACCCCTGCCAATAATTTTTCTGGGGTTCTTTACTCTTTAAATTTCCCCCAAAGGTTCCCAACTATAACACATGCATTTTTTTGAATAATCCTCATAACTAGGATAATCATTGTCTACCCCCAAGTCAATCCCACGATACATGAACCAATTCATTCTTGTCAATTCAGCACCATAACCCACACATCCCCAGGATACACCCAGACACTTACACGATCCTTAGTCAAATCTTCCTTTCATAACGAATTACTCGATACTCAAGTATTTACAACTTGCATAACTTCAATGACCAGGCCAATATGTTGTACATATGAAAGTTCGGACACATATTTATTGTGCACATAATCACCTCATCATATTCAAGCAATTACAACTTCACATTCGCAGTTAATTCAGACAACCAGAAGCACGCATTCAAAGTTTCCAAGATACAATTTACTGATAAGTCCAAATTCTTAATAATTATTTCGCTCCATGGATGACCATTCATGATCATCCACGCTTTCACACCACCCCTAGGGCCAGATACCAATTGGAACCTTCTCAGTTTCCAATTTGCTTTGCTTGTGGCCCCTCAGTCGTGACCACGACGTTTAGTTCACTTCATTGAGAAACCAATTGGAATCGGGAGATACCAATTGGACCCAACTCATTCCACAAGTGACAATAGTAGCTAGGGAGCCCCACAAAACTGTTAATTTCAATCACAGAACTTGGTCGAACCCAATTTTTAACTTCCTCAATCTCTAACTGATGGTAACCAGACCTTAAATCAATCTTAGAGAAAACCGATACACATTGCAATTAGTCAAAAAGGTCATCTATCGAAGGCAATGGATACTATTTCTGAATGGTGACCATATTCAACTATCGGTAGTCTACACACATCCTCTCTTGCTAGCGATGGTGTTACCACTTTTGTTGCTCTAGTTCACACCATAGAGTGAAGGAGGAAACATACCAATTTGTATCACCCAGATACTAATTGGATTCAAGTCATAGAACGGAGGAGTAGAAAGAAGTGAGTTTTTCCTAAAGTCCTATAGCCTCTCGAAGAAAAGTACGGATGTCATCGTACCGTTTCGCAAGACTCTAGTAGACTCATTTTGGTACAATGAGATCAATGAACCTAGGGCTCTGATACCAACTTTGTCACGACCCAGACCGTCGTGATTGGCACCCACACTAACCCTCCGGTGGGAGAACCACTACTACAACTCAAACAAGCAACTAAACCAAAACTAAGGCATTTAAACTACGAAAACAAATTACTTAACTAACAAATGCGGAAATTTAATACCTAGAACCTGAAAGTCAATGTACCAAAACTCTACTAACGACAAGTCTAAGAACAAGGGGTACAACCCCAAAACTAAACAACACCTTAAACAAAAGTCTGAGTTCGAAAAGAGTGGACTTAAACAAGGAAGATCCATGGCAGCTTGAAAGAACTGGCTCACCCTTGAATCGGGTCACGCTCATAGTTACCTAGCTGAGGTCTATCAATAGCCACCTGAAGATGCCATGTACTCAACAAAGAAAGAGCAAGTGCAGTATCAGTACACAACCACCGTGTACTGGTAGGATCACACGGCTATCCCACTAAGTGTAACATACATTAGTCAATACAACAATATAATCACATGCACATATCGAACATATACAACATCATCAACATATACGAACAATAAACAACTTCACGATTCTCACATATCACAGTTATATCAATTTACAGCAACATATCGTCTTCCAATATCAATCATCATTAGATATGAACGAAGTCGTCACAAGTAGATACACAACATAATTCAATGGTCCTCTCACAGAACCCAATTCAATGGTCCTCTCATAGAACCCAAACCCAAACAGTTAGCATGCCGAAACGTGGCAATCCGATCCCATATTTATGCCGGAACGTGGCAATCTGATCCCATATTTATGCCGGAACGTGGGAATCCGATCCAAGTTAGTTATGCCGGAACGTGGCAGACGATCCCATATTTATGTCGGAACGTGGCAACCGATCCCAGATAGTTATGCCGAAATGTGGCAGCAGATCCCAGTTAGTTATGCCGGAACGTGGCAACCGATCACAGTTAGTGTCGGATTGTGACACCCGCCCATTCAACAAACAACAATCACAATCCCAATGTATATTCTTAAATCATACAACAAGAGGTGATTTCAAAGTCTTTATTCAGTATAAGTCAGGTTCCACATAAATCAACTTACCAATCTTGACTTCAAGACCTCCATTTTTAACAAATTTGATCTCTTCTTTAGGGAGTATATGCATTTATCTGAAACTTTTCACTATGCTTTTTTATTTGCTTTATTTTGATTTTTATATCACTAACGCTTCTTTAATTATGCATTTAATTTTCAGATGTTATACTTCATATGAAATGTGTTAAAATGCCTTATGTCATCCTCAAGAAAATCTATGTGGTTTACTTGTTTATATTTTAATTTCATATGAAATTAGCACATTCTTAAGGTGGCACATATTTCGATACTAAAATAATTAATGTGTTATGGATAGTCATTGGATTAGCTTTCTAGAGCCTTTGAATAATATGTAAAGTTAATTATATACTTTTAAGATTTACTGAATTATCACTTGCTTGATTTGTTTAAATCTACTTGTTATGTGGCACTGTAAGCTTAAATAATTTAAGATACTTAGCACTTAATCCGTCTTGTGGCAATACTTTGGTAGGATGTTAGCTCAATGCATAAGTATAATTAACTAAATATATATTTTTTAGATAGTCTTAAGGGTGAATCATTGATTAATAATGTTCTGAATTTTAGGTGGATAATTTTAAGAAATTTATGGATGGTAAGCTCTGCCCAATTGTACATAGCCTCTGGCTTTCACCTAAATATATTTGATAATCTTGTGTCATATGTGTCACTTAGGCATATAATAAGTAGTATCATGCATTGGTCCTTATATATTTTTAATCTATCTACATCTATATCTATATTACCTTAAAAGTATGAACTCCTAACTTGAATGTTAAATTACTATATTTTCCCTAACCTAGGTTGTGACTTTTTCGATAAGTTGTGACTTTTCTGATAAGTTGTGACTTTTTTCGAAGGGTTGTGATTTTTCGATGAGTTGTAACTTTTCCAAAGAGTTGTTACTTTTTCAATTGGTTGTGTGATTTTCAAAAGGGTTGTGACTTCTCTGAAAGGTCATGACTTTTCAGATAAGACACATGAAACACTTGTTCATACTACCCTTTGTTGACTATAAATAGAGGGGCTTAGTTTCCTCTCATTTTTCAACCAATTATTTTTTAATCTTCTACTCTTCTTCTTCTTGCATTTTAAATTTTTTTGTGTGATTTATTGTTGTTGAGTGAGTTCGAAGTTTAGCAGAATATGAGGTACCACTATTTTGATGAAGTAAATCGTTCTTTCCTAAGAGGGTACATTCCATAACCTCGAGTACTTGAAAATAATTTTGATGCTACAATAATTATTTTTAAGCTTAATATATACATTAGTATGTAATGTTCCAATATATGAAGTTAACATGATGTAGTCTAAATTTATTTATTTTTTTAACAATTTCTCTTGTGATGTAAATATATGCTTCTGAATAATTTTTTTCAAAATTATTTAACATCTCAAGAGTTAGAGAATTGTCACAATTTGTGTTTTTGACACTCAAGACAAAATAATTACTTTATTTATCAATGATACTTGTGTGATTTAGAATGTTAGGAAGTTTTCTTCAAAATAGTTATTACTATATAAACATTGCCCTTTTGTTTTACTTATTTACTATTTCTTAGTATTTCAGTATTTTTTTCACAACCCAGACCGTCGTGATTAACACCCACACTAACCCTCCGATGGGAGAACCATTACTACAACACAAATCTAACAACTTACCCAAATAGTACACATTTAAAGATACAGAAGCAGGTTTAAATGACAATAAAAATGGATTCCCCATAAACTCCAAAGGTTTAAACAATTAACTAACCAAACTACTGCGGAAATTCAACCCCTAGAACCTGAAAGTCATTGTACCAAAACTCTATCAAAGACTAGTCTAAGAACAAGGGGTACAACCCCGAAACTAACAAACACCTTAAACAATTAGTCTGAGTCCGAAAAGAATGGACTTAAACAAGAGAGATCCATGGCAGCCTGAAAGAACTGGCTCACCCTTGAATCCGGTTACTCTCAATAGTCACCTAGCTGAGGTCTATCAATAGTCACATGAAGATGCCATGTACTCAACAAATAAAGAGCAAGTGTAGTATCAGTACACAACCACAGTGTACTGGTAGGATCACACGGCTATCCCAATAAGTGAAACACATGCAAGTAACCACAACATTATAAAACAGGCATATACCGAACATATACAATATTAGTCATCTTCTCAGGATCAATGTAGCATCTCATGTTCTCAATAATACACATTGGTTATCAATTTTAGAGCAACATACAGTCTTCCAATATCAATCATCATTAGATATGAATGTAATCATCACAAGTAGATACACAACACAATTCAATAGTCCTCTCACGGAACCCATACCCAAACTGTTAGCATACCGGAACATGGTACCTGATCCAATGTTATGCCGGAACGTGGCAACCGATCCAATGTTTATGCCGGAATGTGGCAACTGATCCATAATTATGCTAGAACGTGGCAACCAATTCCATCTTAGTGTGTCAGAACGTAACACCCAATCCATTCAACAAACCACAATCACAATCACAATGTATATTCTCACAATCATACAACAAGAGGTGATTCATGGCATACATTATTCAATTATCCTCGTTTACGATTAGGGTGATCAATAATGAAACATATGCATACATATATGCATTATAATGAGAAATTACAAATATATATCACACCAACATGAAATCAAAACCATCACCTACCTCGAATCCAAGCTTGAATCCCCTAAGGCACTTGAATCTTCCCGTTTCGGATTCTTTTCGCTTGTTCTAGGTCTACAAACAACAATTTATACAGAAGGATCAACAATCAAGACCCAATTACCCGGATCATAATCAATAATATCAACCCTAGGTCAAACCATTGATACCCATACCCAGATTAGGGCTTTACCCACCATCCAAACAATTCCACAACCTTTCCCCAACAATAATCACCCAAGAATGGTGGAAAACTGTCAAGAAAACCCATGGGGTCGTTCCTGAGCTCTCAAAGCCAAAAAGTGTAGAACAAAACATTTTTGGGGTTTATTTACGACTTTAAGTCGCGTCTGGCCCGCCACAACGGTCCTCACCCCGCTACAGCGTCCCGCCCTGGCGGCAGAAACCACCGCAAAAGAGTCTTGCCTGAAATAGTGAGCAAATTAAAGAATTTCAAAACCCCCATTTCACAACACCCCTTCAACCAACGACACTCAGATACTACCCATTCACGCTAAGATCAATTTCAGGAGTTCTACTCGCCCGAATTCAATTCCGTAAAGTCATACAGATTCCTTAATGACTTATGTAACTACTGATGTAATTAAAATCATAATTACATCACCCAATTGCTACTAGATTTCTCTAGACTTTGATGACTCCGATTTCATCCAAATCTGGACTAGGTTGGGAAATCTCCAGTTACTATAAAAAAGTTTTCTTGCCCCAATTCTTTCCCCATTGGCTTTTTCATAACGACGAAAATTAGGTCGTTACAATTTTAGACGAAGAAAAGTTCATATGAAATTTAATAATGTCATACTTTAAATTAAAGTATTGTATATGTCACGAATGTATGATCAATTTAACAAGATCTTCTAACTTCAAAATATATTATTTTAAATTATTCCGGGTTCTTTTAAAAAAAAAAAAGTCACAACAAATGTGAAAATATGTGAATATATATGAATCACTTAATATTTATCATTTACGTAATGAATTTTATATTTAGTGATATGGAATAAACATTTTCATTTTTTCCCTACACTAAATTAAAATCTGATAACTATAAAAAACATAGTAATAAAAGTTTATTTATTTATGTACGTATAAAATTCATTGGAAATACAGCTAGTGCACATTAATAATTTAGTTCTAACATTATAAATTCTCTTAGTTATTACTAATTATTGTAAAAGTTATTCACACTCTTTAACATTCATTAGTTATAATATTATCAATTCTCATAGTAAAATACATTGATTATTTCTATCTTTCATCTTTCTATACATTTGACTAATAATTTTTCATATTATTATACCACCCCTATATATGTGATAATACATTGTTGTTAGTTTTCTTTAGACGAATTATTCTTGGTTGAATAAATTGAAAATTGTTTATAAGTATATGAACTATATCTTTGTTGGGTGTAAGATAAACATGTGATTATATGATTTCACAGATATAATATATATTTTTTTATTTTATTTTTTTGTTTTTCTGGTAAAAAAAAAGGAAACCTTTCTCAATTAACTATGGATAGTCAGATAACTATCTTTGATTTATGTACATAGTCAATCGTGAAGTCAAATATGAGGGCCAACAACAACAACACCATCTATTATGTTATAACTTATAAAATAAAAAATCAATATACAAAAATTAGTTCTAAAAATTAATATGTAGTTGTTCTTTTCACATGTTCATATGACATCTAAACAGTTTAACGTGGAACACACATGCAAAGCACATCTGGTTAGCTGACAAGAAAAATACACAAAAAAGATCGTCTATATGGTAATATTACTAAGATACGACTAATTACATTATTGAACCTCATCAAATTGAAATAAATATATTCATTATTGAATTTAACTAATAATTTTTTTCATTAACCATCTTCATAGGTTCGCGTGAATAAGAGATATATATGACGATCAACATTGAACATTCACAAAAGAATCTACAATATTCATTTGTGCAAAACTTATTATTAAAATGATCCCTTAAATAATAAATACTATTTATTATAACATATATTTTCTGAATTGGTAATCACGTGCAACGCACGTGTCGAAAAACTAGTTATAAGAAATGTATAAACTAACTTCATCTTTTTAAGCATAGTTAAGATAGTAGGAAATAAATTTTAACTTAGCCTTTGAACACATTAGACTTGTAATATTATTTGTCATCTTAGCTCATTTAGTCTTGATTTAGAAGATATTTAATCTCGATGATTTTAATACTTGTAGAGGACAGACATATGATGGAAATATTGACGAGATTACCCAACAAAATCAACTATGACATTGAAATACATGAATTTTGGAAAATTTATGTTAGCTTTTAGTTTTCATCCAACATTATTATGTACTGGTTAAAGTTTATTGTAGTAGTTATTTGGATGAACTTTATTGATGATTATAGTGCATCTATCTTGTCGTGCTTGAGGATCAATTCACTTGTTGTATTGCTTTACACTATGGGAAAACTGAATGTGTTGTTAATTATGTTGTGTCATATATGTTGTCTATGATATTTTATCCAGTGAAGTTTAAAATATTGACATGAACTTATTCTTTTAACAGATCAAGAATTTGAAGTCCGTAGAACATCTCCTTTGAAGAAATTTCGGAGAAAGTACAAGCACAATAGGTCTTTATTATGTTAGTGGTGTTTTAAAGATGTTATCATTTGTTCATATGCTAAAATTCTACTTTGAAGTTTTTGAGAAGTAGATAAAAATAATGTTATCCCATCTGAGATGACAATTCTACTTTGAAGTTTTTGTGAAGTAGATAAAAATAATGTTATCCCATCTGAGATGGATATACTTTCTAGTAATATGTACCCTTAGTTTTCTGTAATTATCAATGAAATATTATAATAATATTGATTATTCTATATATACACTAGTTTCACGGTACGTGAGTTGCACGTGTGTATCGTATTTATAGTATACAATATTGTAAAATAGAATTAATATTACTAAATTAAAGCTTATTAGTAAATAATTGTAATTGAAAGAAATAGGACAAGTGTTTTTAAATAATTAATACAAATTGGCATAGAGTTACTTGTATTTTGAGATCAAAATTGTAACATCTCGCAATTTGAAATAACTAGGAAGAAGCTAATAATTGGAAATAGTCATTTTTGGAAAGAATGAAAAACTGGAAATTTTGTTAAGTTAGAATAAGTTGAGTTTTGGCAAACTTCAAACGGCTATAACTTGTAGTTCAGGATGAGTTAGAGGTACTTCCAGTTATGGTAGGAAAGCTCTTGGAATGATCTTGCCAACGCCGCTGAGTTTGTGCGATTCGGAGTTCGTATGAGTGAGTTATGCCCTTTGGAAGTTGGGTTGTTCGAATAAGGATAGTCTAAAACCGGATTTTAGAAGGGTAGTTTGGTCTTTTCCTTACCCAACTTAATTAATTCATTTTTAGGAGTTTAATTGGGGTAAAGTCAGCTTTTAGTTAGTTTAGAAGAAGTGAACTTCATGCTAGGGCTTGGAGAAAAGAGAAAAGAAGAGGAGAAAGGAAAAGAGAAGCAAGATTCGTCAAGATCGTCGAGTTTATCTTGTGGATTTCATCAGGGGTGATCCCTACAAGGTATGTGAGATCAAAGAGCATTGGGTTAGTTCACCCACACGCTAATCATGATTCAATTTCAGCGAAATTATTAGAGTTAAAAGTAAATCCTTGAGTTCTTGATGAAATTCGTTTGAATTCTTGTGGGTTCTATTGTTGGAGTTTTCTTGAGATTGATTCATGTTGTTAGTTGTATTTTTCGAGTAGAATCTGATGTATATTGAGGGTACGAATGATTCTAAGTGTTTGGGGAAAGAACCATTGAAGTTTAGAGGGTTTAGAGATGAAAAATGAGCAAGAAATGTCGTCAAACACACGGGGAAGGGGGTGGGGCGTCGCGCCAACCAGCGCACCCCAAAAGGGTTTCTGAAGTTTCACCCTTGGGGCGCTGTGCCAGCCAGCGCTCCCCAACTTGTTCTCTGAATTTTGAGAGCTGGCGCCCCGCGCTTCTCATAGCGCCAGGGACGCCAGTTCTTCCCATTCGTTCCCCACCTTTCGTACTTGTTCCTTAGCAATGTACCTATGTTTTATAGTTGATTCCAACACTCTAAGGTACATCTAAACATCATGAAATCATCCATAAACATGAGATCATGAACCTTGAATCCATAATCCAATTCAAGGAAAGTTAAGATCAAAGTCAAGAGAAGTAAGAGTCAAGTCAAGAGAAGTTCTTAGAGTTTTCCAAAAGTCTTTTCCAAATATTTTAACTTTGTTTTAGGACTTAAAGTTCAAGTGAGTAAAGATTAAAGACTAAAGTTTTGAAGTTCATTTATTCAAAAGTATATGGGGACTATGTATTCTCAAAGGGTTATGTCACGACCCAAGAGCACCCCCAAGTCGTAACATGCGTACTCGACCTCTTGGAGGTCTAATACTAGCCCTTAGCAATCAATCAATTGCATTCGGTAATAAAAACCGTAAGGAATAAAAATACTTTTTATTACAAATCCATAATACTCATAAAATCTTTCAAATGCAAAGACGTAGAATTTCTAAGTCTCATGTACCATCTTAGACACGAATAGAACATCTTAGGGACACGACCCTTTTACAACAATAGAAAATATAAATCTTATACAATGTCTAAATGGAAATACTAGCAAGATAACAACTATGTCCTCAAATATATGAGGACATACCAAGTTTCTTGAGAAGAGTCAATATCCCAAGCTCCCTCGAAAGATCTACTCACTTTCCACCACCTACACTTGTAACAATAGAGAAATATGGAATTAGTAGAATAAGTACTAAGTATGATGACCATGCAAGAAAACATGCACAATGGACATTAACAAGGAATGTATGCTTTTAAGACCTTCTTTAACAAACCTATACAACCACAAGCATAAACCCACATTTCAAGTCACCATTCACAAATAAGACCATGTTAACATCATTTACAGCTCAATTAACACAAGCGTACAATACTTAAGCAAGATAGCAAAGTGATTACTTCATTACCATTTAAGCCTCTATCTCAAGTCACCCTAAGCCACAATTAAGTGAATAATGAAGTGACCGCCCATACAACTTCTTCATATACACCTAACTATTCCTAAGAGTTACCATAGACAAGGGTTTTATCATTACATTATAACATACTAAGTAAACATTCTTTATAAAACCATTTAAGCAGGCATTGCCTAACTTAATAAAAACTCTCTTCTCAAAAAACTCTCTTAAGATACTAATTACTAAAAAGTTAATGGAAAAATCTGAAATCCAGTCAGATATTTCAGATATCATGTATATTCTAAGCTTTCTATTTGTATTTGTAGATATAAAATAGTTTTCCTCTGTGCTATTATAGATTTTTTACATTAATGGAAAAATCTGAAATCCAGTCAGATATTTCAGATAGCATGGCTAAGCAAGAGGCAAAGGTATATTGTTCAAAAAATATGCAGAACTAATTTCATATATTCTTGAATATCATATATGTGATTGAATAAATTTATGTTAGTTATTA
>JAJOOF010009847.1:0-19245 GCA_029582545.1 Solanum lignicaule | reverse complement strand
TTCATCCTAACTCGGAATGAGGTGAAACCAATTGCATTGGAAAGCTAACTCAAAGGGCTTTAATTTAATAGGTGGTGGCCCTTCCAGTTCCTTGTGTGCTAAGAGATATGCCCCTTTAAAGTTGACCCTCCAAATCGCATTTTTGCGATTTTCGAATGTTGATACGGTTGCTCTAAAATTCGGGTTAGACCCATTTCCCACTCAATTTGACCCCCTGAATAAGAATATGAAGTCGAATTTCCGAAATCATGCACAAATTTTGAGATATATGGAAATTACAATTATAGGTGTTTCCGAAGCACATTTTCGGGCATTTTTGGGGTCGTTTCAGACTGTCTGTCTATGAAGCCTCTAAAACAACTGAGATGGATGTTGGGACAAACCCCACAACATCCTAATGGACTAAACTAGAAAGCAATGAATATAGATCCTCTGGAATGCAAGGAGACTCACCGACTAACTCTGAACTGCTCACTGGATCAACGATGCGCTGAAATGCCGATCCTAGTTACCTGTGTCTGCATCCTAAGATGATGCAGGCCAACTGTCATCAGTACCTTGAATGTACGAGTATGCGACTGGAATGCTAAAACAACATAGGCTTGAAAGGGAATCTGAGAGAAACACTTACCTTGGCTCTTCTCAACTCATAAATACTTAACTGAACACATTTCAATATGAAGCAGTTTAAAACAAGTGCAATATAAAGAAAAGTTGTTTAAAAACAAGATGTCAACTCTGTGTATACACAAGGATACAACATAACTCTGAAATGTATGGAACAATACAATAACTGATGTATACAAAATAATTAACTTCTATGGGAGTTTCTCTAACCGACAACCATCACATAAGAGCAATAGTGATGATACAACGATCTACCTCACGCTGCGAGCACATCCAATACCCGGCCAAAGGTATAGAACCTGAACTGCCTAATGGATCCACTAGTTTATTGCGAAAAGGATTCATCTAAAAAGTATGACCCTTTTCTACCCATGGTGGCTACATGGTTCTACGGTGACGTGAGTTATCTAAACTCATGCTCGTCCCCAATTCGGTGCTCAATACTACTCCCAAAATATACTGGCTCTTATGTTTTAAAAACATACTCCTTCTGTGATTTGAGATTAGTGCTCAAAAACTTAGCTCAAAGGCTATCTTGGAAATCAAAGTTTCCCCTCTTGCTTCATTTAGAAAGCGATTAGTTTTTCTGAAAACTAGCACGAAGGCTCTTTAGAAATCTTAGTTTCAGCTCTTATTTAAATGTGAAAACATTTTAAATCTCTTTGGGAATACATAGTCCCCATATACTTCTTTGAAGAAAAGAACTTCAACTTTACTCTTTACTGAACTCAAAACATAAGTATTAAAACAAAGTTAAAACATTTGTGAAAGACTTTTGAAAACTTTAAGGACTTATCTTAACTTGACTCTTGACTTCTCTTGACTTTGACCTTAGCTGCTCTTGACTTGACTCTTAACTGATCCTTGAATTGAATTATAGATTCAAGGATTAAGATTTGTGACTGGAAAGATCTCATGATGTTTAGGAATGATTCTAAATAGTTAAACATGAGAAAAGACCAAAAATCAATATTTGAAGGCGGGTATGCGACGCGAAGGCATAATTTAATTTTGGTTCCGAAAACGTCTTTTGAGGAAGAATACCTCGTATCAGCTCTGCGACGCAAACCTGAGATGCTCAAATATAGGCATTAGGCGCGCGATGCGCGGCCACCCTCTAATTTCGTCTGACAAAAATTCTTCTTCATTTTCCCATCCCAATTCACCCAAATTCGGTTCTTTTTCTTAAATCACTTTTAGATACAGATACCCAGCAAATGTACCTAAGAACATAACTCGAAACGACCTTATAATGCGACGTAGCTAACTCAGAAACTTCCCAACTCAATCAAATTCAATAACAATATATGAATTCAATAATAGGTATCAAGATCATCAATATTCAAATGCTTTTAGGACGAATCAAAACTGAAATAAATATACTTGGCACGTGGAAGAACGATCCCAACGATATGAGAGCCTCACATACCTGATAGAAGTAAATCCTTGGCGAAACACCAAGTTCCTTGATCGATCTTGATGAATTTGCCCTTTTTCTCCTTCTTCTTTTCTCTTCTCCTTTCTCCTTTGCCCTAGCGTGAAATCCCAAGTTCTAAAACTGACTAAGTTCTGAATTGACCCATATTAAACTTCTAAAATTGGATTAAAATAATAGGGCAGCAAAAAGACTAAAATACCCCTTATATTTCCGGATTGGACATTTCCTTAATCTAACAACCCAACTTCTAAAGGGCATAACTTGCTCATACGAACTCGGAATCGCACAAACTTGGCGGCGTTAGAAAGATCATTCCAGGAGCTTCCTAACCATGTCTGGAACTACGCCTAAATCATCTTGAGCTAGTAATTATGGCCATCTGAAGTTGACCAAAACTCCACTTTAACTTACCTTCAATTTTTCCAGATTTCCTTATACTTTCTAAAAATAACTATTTCCAGATTTAAAACTTCCTTCTAGTTCTTTCTAGTTGCGAGATGTTACAATATCTCCCCCTTGGGAACATTCGTCCTCGAATGAGATTTACTCTTACTAAGCTAAGGGTAGTAACATCAAGTTCAAACACCCAACAAGCAAATGCAAACTAACAACATTCTTACTCATAATCTAGATAGTATTAAGAAGAAATATAGTACCTTGGTCTACATTTTCTTCGGATTCAAAGAAATGTGGATATCTCTTCTTCATATCCTCTTTAGCTTCCTAAGTAGCTTCCTCAACGCAACCTCCTTTGTTCTCAACTTGTGAACTTGGCGATCTAGAATCTGAACCGGAATCTCCTCATAAGATAAGATATCCTTGATGTCAATATTTTCAGTTGATATGATCAATGACGGATCTCCCATGCACTTCTTCAACATGGAGACGTGAAATACCGGGAGAACCGCTGCTAACTCTAGTGGTAGCTCCAACTCATAAGCTACATTGCCAATCCTCTTGGCTATGCGATAAGGCCCAATATACCGGGGACTAAGCTTCCCCTTCTTACCAAACCTCATAACACCCTTCATGGGTGAAACTTTCAAATATACCCAATCATCTGCTTCGAACTCTAACGCCCTTATCCTAACATCAGTGTAGGATTTTTGACGACTCTGTGCCATTTTCAACCCTTCTTGAATCACATTCACCTTCTCCATAGCTTGGTGAACTAAATCTGGTCTTATCAACCCTGCTTCACCAACTTCAAACCATCCAATATGAGATCTGCATCTTCTCCCATAAAGAGCTTCATAAGGAGCCATTTGGATGCTAGAGTGATAACTGTTGTTGTAAGAAAACTCAATGAGAGGTAGGTGATCATCCCAATTCCCTTTGAAATCAATCACACAAGCCCTTAACATATCCTCTAAGGTTTGAATAGTGCGCTCTGCTTGCCCATCAGTCTGAGGATGAAAGGCAGTACTTAAGTTCACTTTCCAACCCAAACCATTCTGAAAAGATTTCCAGAAATGTGCAGTAAATTGTGCACCTCTATCTGAAATAATGGAGACTGGGACTCCATGAAGTCTTACCACCTCCTGAATATATAGCTTAGTATAATCTTTTATTGAATGGGTAGTCTTTACCAGCAAAATGTGGGCTGATTTTTTCATTCTATCGACAATCACCCAAATAGAATCATGTTGCCTGCGAGACCTTGGTAACCCTGTGATGAAGTCCATATTAATCATCTCCCACTTCCATTCTAGAAGTTCTATATTCTGAGCCAAACCACCGGGCCTTTGGTGCTCAACTTTAACTTGTTGGCAATTTGGACACTTAGCAACGAATTTTGCAATGCTCTTCTTCATATTATTCCACCAATACACTTCTTTCAAATCGTGATACATCTTTGTGGAACCTAGATGAATGGAATATCTGGAGCTATGAGCCTCCTCCATGATCCTGTCTTGGAGTCCATCCACCATAGGTACGCACAATCTTCCTTGATATCTCAATACACTATCTCCCCCTTGTTCAAAACCTAATACTCTTTGCTTATAAACATTTGCCTTTAAGTCTAGCAAAATGGGATCTTGGTCTTGCTTTTCTTTCACTTCTGACACTAGTGATGATTCAGCCCCATTCGTCACCACTATTTCTCATTCTGTGGAATCCATAAGTCGGACTCCTAAGCGTGTAAGCCTATGCATATATTTTGCTAACTCTCTCTTTTCTTCCTCAACATGGGCGGTACTATCCATAGACAACCTGCTCAAGGCATCAGCAACAACATTAGCCTTACCTGGGTGATAAAGAATACTCATGGCATAATCCTTGAGTAACTCTAACCACCTCTTTGTCTGAGATTAAGCTCTATCTGAGTGAACACATATTGAAGACTCTTGTGATCAGTGAATACATCAACATGAACACCATACAAATAATGACGCCATATCTTCAAAGCAAAAACTACAAAGCCAACTCTAAGTCATGGGTTGGGTAGTTCGTCTCATGAACTTTCAACTGTCTAGAGGCATAAGCTATAACTCTGCCATTCTGCATTAAGACACAACCCAAACCAACTCTAGATGCATCACAATACACCACAAAACCTTGAGTACCTTCCGGTAAAGTCAAAACTGGGGCAGTAGTCAACCTCTTCTTCAATTCCTGAAAGCTTTTCTCACAAGCTTCAGACCATTGAAATCTCACTATTTTCTGAGTCAACTTCATCAAAGGGGATGAAATGGATGAAAAACCCTCTACAAACCTTCTATAATAGCCAGCCAAACCCAAGAAACTCCTAATATCAGTTGGAGATGTAGGTCTAGGCCAATTCTGCACTGCCTCAATTTTCTGAGTATCAACTCTAATTCCTTCTTCAGACACAATATGGCCTAAGAATGCCACAGACTCAAGCCAAAATTCACACTTAGAGAATTTAGCATATAACTCCTTATCTTTAAAAGTCTGAAGAACTATTCTGAGATGACTAGCATGATCTTCTTCATTCCTTGAATAAATTAGTATGTCATCAATGAAGACTATGACAAACATATCTAAATAAGGTTTGAAGACTCTATTCATCAGGTCCATGAACACTGCTGGTGCATTGGTTAAATCGAATGACATGACCATAAACTCATAATGACCATATCTGGTTCTGAAAGGTGTCTTTAGAATATCACATTCCCTTACTGTTAATTGATGATAACCTGATTTGAGATCAATTTTCGAGAAATATGAAGCACCCTGAAGCTGATCGAAAAGATCATCAATCCTTGGAAGAGGATACTTATTCTTAATGGTAACATTATTCAACTGACGGTAATCTATACACATCCTAAGGGAACCATCTTTCTTTCTCACAAACAAGACCAAAGCGCCCCAAGGTGAGACAATTGGTCGAATGAAGCCCTTATCTAATAGATCCTTTAACTGCTCTTTCAACTCTGTTGGTGCCATTCTGTATGGCGGAATAGAGATAGGACGAGTATCTGGAAGAAGATCTATACCGAAGTCTATCTCTCTCTTAAGAGGGACCCTGGGAAAATCATCTGGAAAGACTTCTGGAAACTCTTTTACTACTAGAACTGATTGAATAAGAGGTACCTCAACACTTGAGTCATTAACTCGGGCTAAGTGATAGACACACCCCTTAGAAACCAACTTTCTTGTCTTAAGGTATGAAATGAAACGACCCTTAGGCACTGCTGAACTACTTTTCCACTCTAAGACTGGCTCATTTGGAAACTGAAACTTGACAACTCGAGTTCTACAATCAACTGAGGCATAACAGGCATGAAGCCAGTCCATACCAAGAATGACATCAAAGTCTACCATGTCTAATTCGATTAAATCAACCATGGTACGCTTGTGATTGACAGAAATGGGACAATCACGATAAACTCTATTTGCTAGAATAGACTTCCCAACAGGCTTAGAGACACTGAATGGTTCACTAAGTTGCTCAGGAATAACATCAAAGTTCATAGCAACATAAGGAGTTACAAAAGATAAACTCGCTCCTGGATCTAGCAAGGCATAAACAGTAAAGTCAAAGACTTGAATCATACAAGTGACAACATCTGGTGAATCCTCTTGCTCTTGGCGACTGTTGATAGCATACAAGCGGTTTGTTCCTCCGCCAGTAACGGAAGTAGCCCCTCTAGGTACAGCTCTGACTGGTAGAGCAACTGAAGAAGACTAGGCTCTCTTGCCCCCATTACCATTTCCCTGCTTGTTCTTTGGACACTCTCGCATGAAATGCCCAGTCTGACCACACTTGAAACAACCAGTGGAGCCCTCACGACAAATACCTAAGTGGTTCCTACCACACTTGGCGCAGACAGTAGGCTTACTACCCCCTTGCGCCACACTTCCTTGAGAATAGGCAGACTTAGCTCTAGAATTTTGACCATAGTACTCACCCTTGTTCTTAGGTGCAGGTGCACTAGCAGATGATAAAGCATGTCCCTTCTGTTTCTGTTGGAAAGATGACTGGTTGGCATTACTCTTCTGCTTCCCGGACTCGTTCCCTGTCTTAGCCCTCTTGCTCTTGAACTCATCTCTATCTCTCAGCTTCTCTTCCTCTACCTGCTGCACATAGACCATCAACCTACAAATATCCATGTCTCCAATAAGTATTGCTGCCTGGCCCTCTTAGCTTGATAGACGGCCCAACCCAACAACAAACAAGCTCATTTGACTCATCATGTCCTTAACCATCTCCGGAGCATATTGGGATAGTTGGGTGAACTTCAACCCATATTCATGAACGCTAAGAGAATCCTGTTTAAGTGTTAGAAATTCCCGTACCTTAGCCTCTTTCAATTCTCGGGGAAAGAAATGCCCCAAGAAAGCCTCTTCAAAACATGCCCAACTCGCAGCTGGTGCATCCTCAGCTCTACCCCATTTCCATTGATCAAACCAAGTCCTAGAAACATTTTTCAATTGATATGCAGCTAGCTTAACTCGTTTAGTGTCAGCAACATACATCACCTTGAAAACCTTATTCAGTTCCTCAATGAAGTTCTCTGGATCCTCAGTAGTGCTCGAACCAGTGAAACTTGTAGGATTCATTCTCAAGAATTCACGAATTCTCAAAGTGTCAGCCTCTTCTTGTAGAGCTCCTCTCTGTTGTCCAACCTGGTTAGTCACAGCTTGACTCAACATCCGGATAGCCTCACGGAACTTATCATTGGTCACTTCTCCTTGCGGTTGCACTTCAGGTGCATTGGGTAACCCTTGCTCCTCAACATTACGCCTAGCAAGATGTCCTCTAACAGCTCTTCATGGAGGCATGATTATCTAAAACACGCGTAAGCATGAATTAGAGGGAAATTTTTTACAGATCAAACTCTAACGCACGAAATGAGTGTGAAAGAAGTAAGAAATTTTTTTCCTAAATATTGCAGCCACCTAATTATAGATGTGGCGCGCTTCACACCGATAAATAGGACTCTACAGACATGGCTTCATACACTCCCTAGGACTCTTGAACTCTGTGCTCTGATACCAAGTTTGTCACGTCCCGAGCCTACACCCTGGTGGGACTGGCACTCGAAGACCATTGCTGGCCACAAGTGAACCCTCGTCCTGACTTACTAACTCAGCGAAAGACTTAACTCATCACATAAATATTAATGAAGGAACTAAAATGTCATAAAGGAACATTCAACTAGCCATTAAGGCAAACTCAAGTCTCAACATAAGAAATGAAGAGTAAAGACAGATGAAATAACTAACTGACTGTATGTCTATGAAGCCTCTAAAACAACTTAGATGGATGTTGGGACAAACCCCACAACATCTTAATGGACTAAACTAGAAAGCAATGAAAATAGATCCTCCGAAATGCAAGGAGACTCACCGACTGACTCTGAACTGCTCACTGGATCAACGGTGCGCTGGAATGCCGATCCTAGTTACATGTGCCTGCATCATAAGGCGATGTAGGCCAACTGGCATCAGTACATTGAATATACGAGTATGCGAGTTGGAATGCTAAAACAACATAGGCTTGAAATGGAATCTGAAAGAAACACTAACCTTGGTTCTTCTCAACTCATGAATACTTAACTGAACTCATTTCAATATAAAACAGTTTAAAACAGGTGCAATATAAAGAAAAGTTGTTTAAAAACATGATGTCAACTCTGTGTATACACAAGGATACAACACAACTCTGAAATGTATGTAAAAATACAATAACTTCTGTGGGAGTTTGTCTAACCGACAACCATCACATAAGAGCTATAGTGATGATACAGTGATCTACCTCACGCTACCAGTGCATCATATACCCGGCCAAAGTTATAGAACCTGAACTGCCTAATGGATCCACTAGTCTATTGCGGAAAGGATTCATCTATAAGTATGACCCTTTTCTACCCATGGTGGCTACATAGTTCTACGGTGACGTGAGTTATCTAAATTCTTGCTCGTCCCCAATTCGGGGTTCAATACTACTCCCAAAATATACTGGCTCTTATGTTTTAAAAACATACTCCTTCTGTGATTTGAGATTAGTGCTCAAAAACTTAGCTCAAAGGCTATCTTGGAAATCAAAGTTTCCCCTCTTGCTTCAATTAGAAATTGATTAGTTTTTCTGAAAACTAGCCCGTAGGCTCTTTGGAAATCTCAGTTTCCGCTCTTATTTAAATGTAAAAACATTTTAAATCTCTTTGGGAATACATAGTCCCCATATACTTCTTTGAAGACAATAACTTCAACTTTACTCTTTACTGAACTCAAAACATAAGTCTTAAAACAAAGTTAAAACATTTGTGAAAGACTTTTGAAAACTTTATGGACTTATCTTAACTTGACTCTTGAATTCTCTTGACTTTGACCTTAACTGCTCTTGACTTGACTCTTAACTGATCCTTGAATTGAATTATGGATTCAAGGATTAAGATTTGTGACTGGAAAGATCTCATGATATTTAGGAATGATTCTAGATAGTTAAACATGAGAAAAGACCAAAAATCAATATTTGAATGTGGGTTCACGACGTGGAGGCATAATTTAATTTTGGTTCCAAAAACGTCTTTTGAGGCAGAACACCTCCTGTCAGCTCCGCGACGCGAAGCTGAGATGCTCAAATCTGGGCACTAGGCGCACGATGCATGTCCACCCTCTAATTTCGTCCGACGAAATTTCTTCTTCATTTTCCAATTCCAATTCACCCAAATTCGGTTCTTTTTCTTAAATAACTTTCAGATACAGATACCTAGCAAATGTACCTAAGAACTAACTCAAAATGACCCTAACTCGAAATGACCCTATAATGCGACGTAACGAACTCAGAAACTTTCCTACTCAGTCAAATTCAAGAACAATATATGAATTCAAGAATAGGCATCAAGATCATCAAAATTCAAATGCTTTTAGGATGAATCCAAACTGAAATAAATATGTCTGGCACGTGGATGAACGATCCCAACGTGATGAGAGCCTCACATACCTGATAGAAGTAAATCCTTGGTGAAACACCAAGTTCCTTGATTGATTTTGATGAATTTACCCTTTTTCTCCTTCTTCTTTTCTCTTCTCCGTTCTCCTTAGCCCTAGCGTAAAATCCCAAGTTCTAAAACTGAGTAAGTTCTGAATTGACCCATATTAAACTCCTAAAATCGGATTAAAATAATAGGGTAGCGAAAAGACTAAAATACCCCTTATATTTCCGGATTGGACATTTCCTTAAACTAACAACCCAACTTCTAAAGGGCATAACTTGCTCATACGAACACGGAATGGCACAAACATGGTGGCGTTGGAAAGATCATTCCAAGAGCTTCCCAACCATATCTAGAAATACACCTAACTCATCCTGAGCTATTAGTTATAGCCGTCTGAAGTTAACCAAAACTTTACTTTAACTTACTTGCATTTTTTCCAGATTTCCTTATACTTTCCAAAAATAACTATTTCCAGATTTTAAACTTCCTTCTAGTTCTTTCTAGTTGCGAGATTTTACATAGGGCTTCAAATAATTGTTTCCTCTTTGTAACAAGAAAAAATAAAATAAATATTTACTCATAGTTATAGGGATTCAACTACTAAATGTTATAGCCATTAAACTACTTGTTACTAACAAGAAAACATTATTTGAAGCCCTATGTGACATCTAAGCCTGAGATATAAACAAGATACAATTCTATGGGATGGAATAGTCATGATAATATCGGCATTATTGTAGTCGATTTGATAAGAAATTGGGAAGTAGATGTTTGTACTATGGACTTTCTCCTCCTTCCAGATTTCTCATCAAATCAACTACAATAATGTTGATGTTATCATAAATATTCTATCCCATAGAAACCTGAGTAAGTAGCGATGCAACTAATTCACTTTGCAAAATAATGAGTAAGTATGACTATTCACTCGCAAGAATCAAGCACTATTCATCTACATTCCTTTTTACAAAGGTAATCTCGGGCTTAGATATGACATAGGGTTTCAAATAATTGTTTCCTCTTTGAAACAAGAAAAAATAACATAAATATTTACTAGTAGTTATAGGGATTCAACTACTAAATGTTATAGACATTCCACTACTTGTTACAAACAAGATACAATTATTTGAAGTCCAATGTGATATCTAAGCCTGAAATTACCTTTGTAAAAAATATTGTTGATGATGAGTGCTTGATTCTTGCGAGTGATGGCTTGTGGGATGTTGTATCAAGTGAAATGGTGTGTCAGATGGCTAGCGTGTGTCTTCAAAGAGATGCAACATTTTTTTTGCTAAGTGATTCAGCAACAACACTACGTACTTGAATTGCTATAGGAACGATTAGTCATGAGAACATCAACATTATTGTAGTTGATTTTAATGAGAAATAAAGAAGGAGATATTTTTACTATGTAGTTTTTCCTCCTTCCTGATTTCTGATCAAATCAATTACAATAACGCTAATGTTATCATGACTATTTCGTCCCATAGAAACCTAAGTAAGTAGCGATGCTACTGATTCACTTTGCAAAAACATATTTCATCTCCTTGAAGACACACACTAGCCATCCGGCACGCCGTTTCGCTTGATATAACATTCCACAAGACATCACTTGCAAGAATCAAGCACTCATCATCTACATTTATTTTTACAAAGGCAATCTTAGTCTTGGATATGACATAGGGCTTCAAATTATTGTTTCCTATTTCTAACAAGAAAAAATAACATTAATATTTACTAATAGTTATAGAGATTCAAATATTAGCAACTAAATGTTATAGATATTCAACCACTAGTATCTAAATAATATAGAGATTCCACTACTTGTTACAAATATGATACTCTTATTTGAAGCCATGTGTCTATATCTAAGCCTGAGATTACCTTTGGAAAAAGGAAGTTAGATGATGGGTGCTTTATTCTTGCAAGTGATAACTTGTGGGATGTTGTATCAAGCGAAATGACGTGTTGGGTGGCTAAAGTGTGTCTTCAAGGATATGCAATATTTTTTTCCGCATTGTGAATCAGCAACACTACACACTAGAATTTCTATGGGATGGAATAGTCATGATTATATCAGCATTATTGTAGTTGATTTGATGAGAAATTGCGAAGTAGATGTTTGTACTATAGACTTTCTCCTATTTCTTGATTTATCGTCAAATCAACTACAATTACACTGATGTTATCATGAATTTTCTATCCCATAGAAACCTGAGTAACTAGCGATGCAACTGATCCTCTTTGCAAAAAAAATATTACATCTCTTTGAAGACACACTCTGGCCACCCAACACGTCGTTTCGCTTGATACAACATCTTATAAGCCATCACTCGCAAGAATCAAGCACTCATCATCTACATTCCTTTTTACAAGGTAATCTCAGGCCTAGATATGACATAGGTCTTCAAAAAAGTGTTTCCTCTTTGTAACAATAAAAAATAACATAAATATTTACTAGTAGTTATAGGGATTCAACTACTATATGTTATAAACATTCAACTACTTGTTACAAACAAGATACAATTATTTGAAGTCCAATGTGATATCTAAGCCTGAAATTACCTTTGTAAAAAATATTGTTGATGATGAGTGCTTGATTCTTGCGAGTGATGGCTTGTGGGATGTTGTATCAAGAAAATGGCGTATCGGGTGGCTAGAGTGTATCTTAAAGGAGATGCAACATTTTTTTCGCTAAGTGAATCAGCAACAACATTACGTACTTGAATTGCTATAGGATGGAATAGTGATGATAACATCAACATTATTGTAATTGATTTTAAGGAGAAATAAGGAAGGAGATGGTTTTACTATGAACTTTTTCCTCCTTCCTGATTTCTCATTAAATCAACTGCAATAACGCTAATGTTATCGTGACTATTTCATCCCATAGAAACCTAAGTAAGTAGCGATGCTACTGATTCACTTTGCAAAAAAATATTGCATCTCCTTGAAGACACACTTTAGCCACCCGTCACGCCGTTTCGC
This sequence comes from Solanum lignicaule, assembly GCA_029582545.1. Classification (NCBI taxonomy): domain Eukaryota; kingdom Viridiplantae; phylum Streptophyta; class Magnoliopsida; order Solanales; family Solanaceae; genus Solanum; species Solanum lignicaule. The sequence goes on along the minus strand of JAJOOF010009847.1, from coordinate 6,786 downwards.
TTGATACAACATCCACAAGCCATCATTTGCAAGAATCAAGCACTCATCATCTACATTTCTTTTTATAAAGGTATACTTAGTCTTGGATATGACATAGGGCTTCAAATTATTGTTTCCTATTTCTAACAAGAAAAAATAACATTAATATTTACTAGTAGTTATAGATATTCAAATATTAGTAACTAAATTTTATAGAGATTCAACCACTAGTATCTAAATAATATAGAGATTCCACTACTTGTTACAAATAGGATACACTTATTTGAAGCCATGTGTCTATAACTAAGCCAGAGATTACCTTTGTAAAAAGAAAGGTAGTTGATGGGTGCTTTATTCTTCAGAGTGATGGATTGTGGAATGTTGTATCAAGCGAAACGACGTGTTCGGTGGCTAGAGTGTGTCTTCAAGGAGATGCAACATTTTTTTGCTAAGTGAATCAACAACAACACTACATACTTGAATTGTTATAGGATGGAATAGTCATGATAACATCAGCATTATTGTAGTTTATTTTAATGAGAAATAATGAAGGATATGTTTTTACTATGGAGTTTTTCCTCCTTCCTGATTTGTCATGCCCCGACGCTACCCCAGGACGCGGACACGGGACCTAGGATCATGAGTGACCAAGTTAACCCTGAGTTGTCATATCATAAGCATACTAAAAGATTATCAAATAAATATACTATGCGGAAACTTAAACAATGATAACTAAAAGTAGGGAATACCCAATACTAATCTGAATATATAAAAGACTATGAGTTTAATAAAAACTGAAGGATCAAACTCAAAACTAAAACTGAATCTAGTATTATGTCTGAAATAAAGCCTCTAACTGACTAGAGATGTTGGGACATGCCCCAGCTAAATCTAGCAAAACTGAAACTAAAAAATGAAAGTAGAAAGATAATCATGTCAATCGTCCTTGAAGAATGAGGACTCACCACTGATGCTAATGAATTGGAGATCGGGAACCGATCTATGCGTGATCTAAAAGCTGAGGACCTGAACCCACATCACGAGAAGATGTAACGTAGAGTATGCGTCAGTACTTGAAAGGTACTAAGCATCCAGGATAGAGTAAAGCTGAACAATATACATAACTGAACAAAGCATATAACTGAGCAATGATATAATATGAACATGATTAATATACTGAAGATACTGAATATAAACTAAACTGAATGCAATGACCACGTTTATACATGTTGAAACTGAATACTAAAGTATAACTGGTACCCTGGTCAATGCACTAGAATCTGACTACGGGAGCTATTAATAACTAGCATAAAATCACATAAGCTAAATGTGGAGTCCGATGTATACGCCCCATCGAGAGGACCCAGTATACCCTGCCAGAGGTATAGAGGCATGACTGGCGTGATTACTAAATTGATGCCCACAAAAGGGACTTATAACCTATGGGGGCACGTAGTTCTGGGACTTTGAGGGTGACTGACCCTACTCCACTCGGTATTAAGCCTACTCGTAACTGAATTTATGTAAATTATAACATAACTAAAGTAAACTGGATAGCTCAAGATTATGACATGCTAATTGAAAATGCAACATTAAGTACTGATAATGAAACATTCTAACTGATGCATGTACTCCCAACTGGAGTTTGTATATGATGCATTATGACTGAAATACTGAACAACTCAAAATGCTAACATGCAGACACTCATACTTGAAAACTCTTTCTAAAAAACAATTCAAAATCATATTATACTATGATCATTGATGACTAGGGAAGTCATACTGGATAAACAGTGATGGTATGTCCAGTTAACATATTGCTCATACATTAATGGCCTACTCAATTGTCATACTAATCATGTTTTAGAAGCTCTTTCTCAAAACTCATCTTAACTTTCTCAAAAACTCAGTTTAAAACTCATGTATTGGCTTTAAGAAGTTTCTCAAGATTTATAACTCAAAATAGGGTTCATGCTAAAATATACTGATAATGTGACGTTCAAAACTGGAGCATGTATATCTGTTTAACTAACCTAGCATGTGTAATTCGTGAACTAAGAGAATCTACACAACTAGGGTTCTGAGTTTCATGCAAAGAACTAAGTCACGATTCCACAAAAACATAATAATCTGATTAGGAATATTCTAACAACTAAATCACAACTAGTATCTAAGGTTTTAGAAACCCTAGGTCTAAGCAAGATATAGGAATCAAAAATCTGACTAAATTCTAGGGACCTAGGGGATGAAAGGAATCCACCAGTGAAATCCCACATACCTGGTGAAGAAATTCAGGGAGAAATCTTTCGATTTCGAGGCTAGAACTGAAGAAAACTTATTGCGTTCTTGGAGAGGGCTTGGTCATCTTCTTCTTTTTTTTTTCTTTAGTTTGGTGATTTTTTAGTGAATAAATGTTTTGGTTATGTTCTGACTAGGTTATTAGGTTTAATCTGAGTAAAACGACGTAGTTTAGGGGTTAAATGATGTGGTTTAGGTGCCCACCGCATAGGGGAAAGGACCAAAATGACCCTGACTTAATTCTGGTGAAGCCCATCCATAGAGGGAACGACGGTCCGTCGTTTGACCTACCGACCATCGTTTGGGTTCATTGGTCAAGTCTGCCTAACAAGGCTTCACTAAAATGAGAATAACATTTTACTCAGAGATGGGATTTTAGCAAACTCGGTGGCGTTGGAAAGAGAATTTAATTATATATCATTTTGTAGGTCATGGGCCACTTAAATTGCTTTTTTGATAAGGGTTATGAACATTTGAAGTTGATCCAATAACAATTTCCCTCTAACTGGCTGTTGACCCTCACCTACAGTCATTCCTACGGTCCGTAGGTCCAACCACAGACCGTACTGGATGACCGTGGGTGGGATCAGAGACTATTAAGGCTTAGGCCTTAACGAAGGAACCCCACCTACCATCCGTGGTCCTACCTACGGTCTGTGGGTGTTTACGTTGGTACTGGCACCAGATTTTCTGAAAACTAGGATTTTCTTTGTTTTGAGATTCGAGGTGTTACAATATCTCCCCCTTGGGAACATTCATCCTTGAATGAAGTCTAAACTAGCTTGGTATGGAGGGAAGGAGTTGCAATCCCTACCACTAAGTACTAAAAACTGATATCTGACTGTACTGAGTTCCAAGAACATGCAAATATGCTGAAAATTCAAGAACAACAGAAGGAATAAGTTACTAAGACTGAATTTATGCACGAGTATACTGAAAGACTGGAAGGAAACAATTATCTCAAATTGGAATGAAATTGGAAGGAAAGAGATGAGGATACTTGCCTTCATGGCTGCTTCTGTTTCCCAAGTAGCTCCCTCTACTAACTGACTCCTCCAAGTCTGTCAAATCTCATCACCCCCTTCATAGGTGATACTTTCAGGAAAATCCAATCATCTATCTCAAACTCTAAGTTCCTTCTCCCTACATCTGCATCAGATTTCTGTCTTGAGTCTATTTTTGATGAGTTGAACTTTTTCCCGTTGTTTCATAAACTGAATCTGACCCAATCAAGGCTGCTTCACCTACTCATTCACCTTAGAAACACATACGCGACCATCTCCCCCTTGGGAGATAACCTCTTCTTTCTGTTGTTGAGCTACACAAATAATATAGGATCACTGTCCTGTTTTCCCTTAACCTCAATCAACTGCCTCTAAGGCTGCTAACTCCAAGTTCCCTACTGAAGTTGAAGGAATCTTTGGTGCTACCTTCGGAAGTTTCAAAGCTATTACGAGGAGCAAGTCAACTATGCTGGGACAACAAAAACTTCAAGTCTCATCCACACCAACTCCTATATTTGGATCTTTGACTAAAAATGGTAAAGGTCCTTCACAAATGCTTTAGAAGGAGGAAACAGGTGTTGCTGAAATGATCAAGAAGAGCTTAACTCTACTTGAGCAATCTGGTTCCAAGAACCCTACCACAAAGGAGAAATATGATTCAACCAATAAATCCTATCCACAAGCATCGCATGTTATGAGTTCGTTGAGTATTAACTTGCGTAACAATCCATGTTACTCTCCTACGTCCCCAATGATCATGCAAGCAATGGTAGCTGTTGCTTCATCCACGAATGAACAACTTGCAAATTTGACGAAGTTGGTTGAAGGATTGAGAAAGCATGTATACCACTAAGAGTTTCAAATTGATAAGTTGATGGATAAGATGGAAGGATTTTTAGATGGAGAACCAGCCATGCGCCTGGAAAAAGTGTTGAAGTTCAAGAGATCGAGAATCCTGCAAAGCAAGCGCCGCTTGTCAAGGAGATACCAATTTTTCTAAAGGAATTATCCCACTTGATCACTTGAAGGAGTTCATCAAATGGAACAATCAAAGATAATTATGAAGTCTCCACCAAGTTTTCTCATATGTATGCCAAGCCATACACTGCAAGAATTGATAACTACAAAATGTCTGCTGATTTTCAACCTTCCAAACTTCAACAGTTCGAGGGTAAAAGGAAATCTGAAGCAACACGTTGCACACTTTGTGGAAACATGTAATAATGCTGGAACCTATGGGGACCATCTTTTCAAGTATTCGTCCACTCTGTAAAAGGAAATACCTTTGATTGGCACACAGATCTCGAGCCTAATTCTATTGATAGTTTGGAGAAGCTAGAGAATGAGTTTCCCAATCACTTCTATAACACAAGGCATACGGTGAGCATGGTAGAACTCACAAATAGTCACCAAAGGAAGGATGAGCCGATTATAGATTTCACAAATTGATGGAGAAATGTGAGACCATGTGGTTCTTTCGCATAATATGTGTATCATTGCATAAGTGTATGAGGCTTATATGACTTGGTGTATCATTTCATGAGAATAACGTTGCAAAGGAGAGGAAAAGAAATCAAAGAATTAGACTAACGTTATGGGTCAAGGATGCCCTTAAACAGGTTACAGTTAAGGAATGCCTCTTCTAACACCCCACCCGTTCGGAAAGTTCAAGTCATGCAGTACCTTTCGGGTAAGACAAAGAGTGTCTTAAATGCTAATAAGGATGTTTAATAAGGTGATATAGTCGCCCAATGATTGTAAGTTAAGTTTTGAAGTCAAGCAAGTTGGGAAATAAAAAGTCCGTAAAAGTTAGAGTAAGTTTCTTTGATAAATTTTCTGAAATTTGGGTTAAATGTCTCAGAGCTTTTCTCCAAATATATAAAGCTTTAGAAGAACCCCAATATACTAAATCAAAGGTCTATGAGTCTACTCTCCAACGCACTAAATCATTTGTCCATACGACTTCAGAATTGAGAGATATTCAGATTTTAGTAAGACTGCACAAGCAGGCACGTGAAGGTGGGTCCCTCGCCCCTATGTCGGTTTAGCTTTATAAGATTTGGTTTACTTTGTTTAAACTCAATTTTTTCGACCAAATAATAAGAAAAACAGTCATAAATCCTCTCTAAAGGTTCCCCTATCATCCAAGCAAATATCTACAATATTTGAACGTGGTTTCACTCTCAGAATGTTCATAGAGATTATGTTACTCTTTCCTCCTCGTTGGTTCTGATTTGAAGGATTCTTCGTGGTGAAGGAGTCTCGTTTTTAGGTGTTTCTGCTGCTGTTTGGAGGTAATAATTCTCACCCTTCATTTTATTGAGTGAGTCCAAGTTATAGCTATGCTATATAAGCAAGAAAACGAATAGACGGCTGGAAAATCGTATTTTGATAGCTATGTGATGTTGGGCTGTTTTTGAAGTATTTTCTGATGTTGTTGTTGCTGGAATTTTTGGAAATTATTTGTTTCTGTGTGGTTTTTGTTGATTTGAGTCCGGAAGAGAAGAAGGAGTATAGATGGGTAATTAATTGTAAGTTAAATAAGTGTAACATTGGTTCTATTATTGTATTGCGATTTTCAAATGACTTCTTCTTGGTTCAACATCTTGTGTTTGAGGAGACTCTTTGTAATTGAGGAAGCATGCTACAATACTATAAACTCCATCAATTTTAAGTTAAGGTTCTTTCCTTTTATTCTCTTATTGCTTTTTAAGAGAAATACATGATTCCAAACGTAATTATTGGACGAACTCACAGGATGGTGATTGGAAGCCGTAATTTTGAGTTATTATGGTTATATTGGACAATTATAGGACTGTATTACATATATTTTTTCTGGCTTTAATGGTTTGGATTTGGTTGTGGTTATTTTGTGGTTGGAAAGGAGAGGTGTGGTGATACACGGAGTTTTTATTATTGTGCAGGCATTCTCTATTTGGTTGTTGTTGACTATTCCATAGGCCTCCACTTGTTAATAGCTGCTGCAAAAATGTATGTTACGTCATTAATTTAGGGTTTTAATTTGGAGAAGAAAAGGTAATGAAGCATATATTTAAAATGGGTCTGGTGAGCTAATTACTCTGCTAGTAAGCTCTAAATTGCTACTTTGACACTGACATGTTAATATTCTGCCTGTAATGGTTGTGTGACATGATTTCATATAGATTACATTGTCACGACGCAAGGCTACCCCCTAGATGTGACACGGCGTACAAGACTCCGAAAAGCCTCATAGCATATCATAACATAAGAACATAGGAAATAGTGCGGAAATTTAAAACTTTTCTTTACAATCGAAATCTTTTATAGAAAATAAGTGGGAGTCTACAACTCTATGTGTAACACCCCGTATTCGGAACAGACAAAAATGCAGATTTTGAGAAGTTGCAAGTGTAACTTACGGTCACCATCCACGGACCGTAGGTCAGACCACGGCCCGTGCTGGTGGTCCGTGGTTCACCACTGCAACCCCTCCCCAAACCAGCTCAGAAAATTGGCTAAGTCC
>JAJOOF010009846.1:0-13670 GCA_029582545.1 Solanum lignicaule | reverse complement strand
CCTTAATGTTCGATTTCAATGACTTTTGGAGTTGAAAAATATTTCAGTTCATTTTATTCTTAGAAATCGTTTGTCCTGTTCAAAAACTTGAGGTTTTTTGATAGATAAGAATTATCATGTAGAATGAAGAATCGAAGCTCATCTTTCATAACATTAACTCTTCCTAAACTGAGAATTTCCATCTAAACATTTTTGCAGAGATTTCTCAATCTTCACCAATTGAGATACACACTCTAATGCACAATAACATTACATTATAAACATAAACTCTAGCAAAGAACATCTACTTCACAGAAACCCATTTGTCTATTTTCAAATCTTTTTCAAGAACCCTTCTAATAAATTTCTAACTTTGAAGAAGATGGAATACAACATACCTGTAGCTGCAGAAACGTAAAACCCACTAAGAAGAAGACCCAAAAGCTGTAGATTCCTACAAGGAAAATCAAAGAAGAAGGATTAAAGGAAAATGCTACTTTTGTTCTTCAGAGAGAAAGGAGAAAGTCGATACCTACGAGGATGAAAAGTCTGAAGAAACAAATTAACCTAGTGATACTTTACCTTTTATTTTATTTTTACAATTAATATTGAAAAAAAAAAACTCTTTTGGCGGGTGTAGTAAAATTAGTGGAGGGAAATAATTGAGGGAAAGAGTTTGGCGGAACCGTTGCCATAGAGTACCTAAGGCGACAGTTTGTAGGAATCGTTGCAATAAAAGATACTATGGCAACGGTTGTCGCAATAATGCAACGATTTACTTCTTAAAGTGTTTCATTAGGTCCATTTGTTTATTGCAAAGGTTATAACCGTTGTGAATTACTGTCTATTGCAACGCATATTTAGTTGTTGCTAAATAATTGTTGCTACAGGCATGTTTTCTAGTAGTGGAGTCGTGGTCCACTCCACGGCTCGTGAAGATCCCTTGGCAATGGGAAATTGGCCACCCTTTGGCCAAGCCACTGCCTCAAACTTCACGGAAGGGACAACGACTCATGGAGCCCTTCGTGAAGGAGACTTGGGCAAGGGGGCATGAGGACATGGAGTAGCCTAGCTGCCTCACCCTCCACGAATATGACGACGGGGCGTGGTCCACTTCACGAATCGTGAAGGTGCTCGTGAGGGCGCCTTAGGCGATGGAGCCTTGAGCTCCAAAAAGGGAGATACTGCCTCAACTCCACTGGAAGGACCATGTGTCGTGGTCCTCACCACGGGTCGTGGAGTGGGTCATGACGCCTAGGCGGGTCCAATTAATGAGGGTCTTTTAGGTTATTTCCTATTTTAGTACAATTAAAGTGAGGATGTTTTGGGTATTTTTAGGGGTAGCTTATATATTCTTTTAAGTCAAATTTCACAAGACTTGGTATTTATTCACAAACACCCAAATTGAAATCAAAACTCCCTCCTTTCTCAAAAATTCTCTCTCTAGACTCAAGAAGAAGAAGAAACTATTGGAGCTAGGGTTGCTAGATTTTTAAGGTTCTTCCCCAAGGATCTTGGAGTTTCTTAGATAAGGTATGGACGCTTTTCATCCTTGGGTAGCTATCACCCAAGGAGCCCCTTCAAAATTATGTTTTCAAGACTTCAATTCCGTAATATCTAGGGTTTTTAATTCATGTCATGGGTCATCTTCTAAAATGATTTCAATTGTTTAATTGTGGCTTTTTATGGTTAATTATGATGATTTATCGTTGGAATAATGTACTATTGTTGGATTTTGATGAAAATCTCCCTTGGACCCATGATTTCCCCTTCTTCCTAAAGTATGAACTATGTGTGGCTTGATTGATGTTGAGAATTTTACAATTGAATATGTTGATGTTAATTAAGCAATTGAATCATGAGTTCCTCCTATATTATGTAGTAATTGTATAAGGTTGAGTCGATTGTGGTTTCAAGACCCTTAAACGGCAAAGGTATGAGGGTTATATTTCTTTATAAGAATTGTGTATGAAATTCAGATTTACTTAGATAGTAATGATTCTATATCTATTGTGTAGTTGTGGTGTTGATGCAAGTCCTTCTTCCTTACACCCTTACACTTGATTATGCATGAAGTATGTATGTGTGTTATAAAAACCTTGTTGTGTTTATTGAATGGTCATGCTCATGAATACACTATTGGTAAGATGTGAAATGTTTACTCATATATTGATGGTTCAAAGGGTGAAAGGACATTCTCACCAAATGAATCTTTGAGCTGTTATAATATTAGGTTGTCTTGAATGCTTAGTGCATTCTCTTGTGAATAAGAATCTAAGTAAAGACTTAACATAACTCTTAAAGGGAATTATGCTTAGCACCGAGCGGATATGAGTATGAGATGGGATCCTTCACGCTAGTAGTTGGGTTCCCAATATGGTTATCTCATGAGATGGAAACCTCCACGTTAGTAGTCAAGGTTTCTAGTAGCAATCTCATTATCCCATAACTATGTGCGCACATAGGTATTAGCTAGTGGATCCACCTAGAAGCTATTATGAAAGTTCTACCTTAGGCAGGTAGGACACCACTTTTCGGTGTGGGCGTAGAACACCAGATTCCATGTAGCTAACATGGTCTATGTCGGTTAATGCTATTATTCCCTATATGATATGAATATGAACTATGGTAAGAACATGGACTTTAATTGTGAATTCATGAGAGGTACTATTTAGTATGAGTAGGGGTATGAGACTTCACTCATGCATTGCACAAGTAGAATTTAAGAGAGGTTATGGTGAGGTTCTCTTATGTTATGATGGCTTATGGATTATGTATGAAAGGTATGTATGAATGTTAAGGTTGATTTTATTTGTGATAAGTTTTGTATTCGAATGTCTCCTCTCTTATGTATGTTGGTTATGACTATGGTAAGGTATGCTTTGTATGTTGTTGGTGACCTAAATGTGATACTTAGCATTTGGTAGGGTTATGGGATCTTACCTTTGCATTGACCTAGTGTGGCTTTGGGTTGCTTATTTGTCGGTTTGTCTTATGTTTCTTCATAAATGTGCATAATGGTTTTATAACATGAAAAGGCATGATTTCAACTAAATGTCCCTTTGGATCATGTTTTAAGGACTTTGGTGCATGGCTTCCATATATAGTACAATTAATTGTGCTAACCCATATTTTCTACTTTACTATGTGTGTAGCTTCCGGTTGTTGAGACTACTACTACTTCTTCAAGTGAAGCTTGGGTCGACTATTCCCTATGCTTGGTGAGTCCTCAAGTTCGAGGACAAGACATTATTGCTTTTAGCTTCTATTGTACTTAGTATTTTGAGAGTTTTTTGATTCAAGGGCTTTGACCTTATTTGTACTCTTTATGTACTAGTTGGTGATTGAGACAATGTCTACACATTATTTTCACATATCCAAAAGAAGTTGACTTTGATTGTAAATGTTTTAAATTTTCTGCATTTATTCTATGTCTTTATGTTATGATGACGCTAAGGGCTTGTACGAGACCCCTTCAATTTCAAGTACGCCGTGTCACGTCTAGGAGGTACTTGGGTTATGACAAACTTGGTATCAGAGCATAAGGGTTTGGGATGATTTTTAGGATCGATGTTTCATGAACCACGTCTAGTAGAGTCTTGTTCAAGAGTGTGAAGCGCGCCACACTTATGAATGAGAGGCTATAAGATGTTTAGGAAATTTCACTTCTTCATTACTCTTTAATCGTGCCTTAGAGTTTTAACTATATGAAGTACTTATTCCTAACTCTTTTCTTGTGTATATAGGAAATGAATACAAGAACGGCGAATGCAAGGGGGATGGAAAAGGAGAATGTGAATGAGGAAGTTCCTCCCCAAGCTCCCCAAATCCTCAACCTCCCAATGATGAGGGGTCAATCACCAATGTGGAGATAAGGGTGGCTCTTCAAACATTGACTCATGCTTTAACGACTCAAGTCACTAGAGATGCTAGGGTGTAAGTGAGCCCGAATGCAAGTACAATTGCTTCAAGGATAAGGGATTTCACAAAGATGAATCCCCCTACATTCTATAGCTCCAAAGTGGATGAGGACCCATAAGGGTTCATTGATGGAGTGTTTAAAGTGCTTGATGCTATGGGTGTGTCTCCACAAGAGAAGGCGGAACTAGCCGCCTATAAATTGAAAGATGTGACTCAAGTGTGGTATGAGCAATGTAAGGATGAGAAACCCGTAAGGGCGGGGCCAGTAGATTGGGGAGTGATAAAGTCATCCTTCCTTGATAGGGTTTTACCCCTAGAGTTGAGGGAGAGAAAAATACAAGAATTCATCAACCTTCGCCAATGAGGTATGAGTGTGAAGGAATACGGCCTTAAGTTCACACAATTGTCTAAATACGCTCCAACCTTGGTGGCAGACTCTAGGGCCAAGATGAAAAAATTCGTTATGGGGATATCTGATCTAGTGGTGAGTGAATGTCGTTCGGCGATGCTCATTCCAAGCATGAACATCTCACGTCTTATGGTTCATGCCGAACAAATTGAGGAACAAAAGCTCAAGCAAGTGAATACAGAAGTCAAGAGGGCAAGGACCAATGAAAAATATTCTTCCAAAGGTAAATTTGAGGTTCAAGGCAAACCAAGGTTTAAGAAGAGGTTTTCTAACCAAGGCTCCTCTAGCACTCCTAAGGTAAACAAAGAAAAGGTATCTACCCCTAAGCCGCAAGGTGGTGGTGGTGGGGGTTCTTATGTTGATTGACCCACTTGTGCAAAATGTGGAAACAAGCATGATGACAAGTGACTTGTTGGCACGGATGGGTGTTTTAGTTGTGGGAAGAGTGGTCACATGAAGAGAGATTGTCCCATGCTAAGGGCTCAAGGAAGAGAGGGCAAGCAAGTACCTCCTAGTGGCTCTTATTTCGATGCTCCCAAGAAGAATCGCTCCTATGCTCTCCAATCTAGAAGTGATCAAGAGGGTTCTCCGAACGGTGTTAGTGGTATGTTGCAAGTATTTTCCATTGATGTTTATGTATTATTAGACCCCGGTGCCACTTTATCTTTTGTTACCCCTTTAGTGGCTATGAAATTTGATGTATCCCCCGAAAAGTTAGAGGAACCTTTTTTGATTCCTACCCCGGTTGGTGACTCGATTGTAGCTAAAAGAGCTTATAGGAGTTTTCCTATTGCTTTGTCTCATAAAGTCACTTTGGTCTATTTGGTAGAATTAGATATGTTTGACTTTGATGTCATCTTGGGGATGGATTGGTTGCATGCTTGTTTTGCATCCATTGATTGTAGAACTCGAGTAGTAAAGTTTCAATTTCCAAATGAGCCCATATTAGAATGGAAAGGGGGAAACTCTATCCCTAGAGGTCATTTTGTTTCATGTCTAAAAGCTAGGATAATGATTTCCAAGGGGTGTGTTTATCACATTGTTAGGGTTATGGATGTCAAAGACTCCTTCTTCAGAGTCGGTCCCCGTTGTAAGGGAATTTCCGAAATTCTTTCCTGATGACTTGCCTGGCATTCCTCCAGAACGGGAAATAGACTTCGGCTTTGATTTTTTTTCGGATATTCAACCCATATCAATTCCTCTTTATCGGATGGCTCCGATCGAATTGAAAGAATTGTAGGAACAACTTAAGGATTTGCTAGACAAGGGTTTTATTCAACCAAACATATCTCCATGGGGTGCCCCGGTATTGTTTGTAAAGAAGAAATATGGGTCACTTAGGATGTGTATTGATAACCGTCAATTGAAAAAGGTCACTATAAAGAATAAGTACCCTCTCCCTCGAATTGATGATTTGTTTGACCAATTCCAAAGGGCGAGTTACTTTTTGAAGATTGACCTAAGGTCGGGCTACCACCAACTTAGGGTGAGAGGGGTTGACATTCCTAAGACGGCCTTTCGAACAAGATATGGTCACTACGAATTCCTAGTCATGCCTTATGGTCTAACAAATGCGCCGGCGGCATTCATGGATCTAAAGAATAGGGTATTTAGGCAATATCTTGATTCATTTGTAATCGTCTTTATTGACAATATTTTGATCTATTCAAAGAGTAAGGGTGATCATATGAAGCACTTGAGGATTGTATTGCAATTCCTTAAAGACCACCAATTGTATGCTAAATTTAGTAAGTGTGAGTTTTGGCTAAGGTTGGTTGCTTTCCTTGGTCATATTGTGTCGAGCATGGGTATTTAGGTTGATCCTAAGAAGACAGATGTGGTCAAGAGTTGGCCTAGACCTCTATCTTCTACCGATATTAGGAGCTTTTTGGGTTTGGCCGGTTATTATATGAGATTTGTTGAGGACTTTTCCTCAATTGCTTTTCCATTGAAGACTTTAACTCAAAAGAAAGCCAAGTTTGAGTGGACGGAGACATGAGATAAACGTTTCTAAGAGTTGAAAAATAGACTTACCTCCACTCCAGTGTTGACCTCACTAGAGGGTACCGAAGGGTTTGTGGTATATTGTGATGCTTCTCGAGTAGGTTTAGGGTGTGTCCTTATGCAACATGGTAAAGTGATTGCCTATGCAACTCAAGGTTCATGAGAAGAATTATCTGACTCATGACCTTGAATTAGCAGCGGTTGCTTTTGCTTTGAAAATATGGAGACACTACTTATATGGGTCCATGTAGATGTGTTCACCGACCACAAGAGTCTCCAATATGTGTTTAGCCAAAAATACTTGGATCTCCGACAAAGAAGGTGGTAAGAGCTTTTAAACGATTATGACATTAGTGTCCTTTACCACCCCGGGAAAGCTAATGTAGTTGCGGATGCCCTAAGTAAATTGTCCATGGGTAGTGTGGCTCATGTAGAAGATGAGAAGAAGGAATTGGTTCGTGATGTGCATAGGTTGACCCGGTTAGGTATCCAACTACTGGATTCCACCAAGGGTGGGTTTATGGTCCATCATAGTTCCGAATCATCCTTTGTTGTTGATGTGAAGTCTAAGCAACACCTTGATCCTATTTTGATTGAGTTAAAAAAATCGGTTCTCAACAAATCCGTTGAGGCTTTCTCCCAACAGGGAGATAGGGTTCTTAGGTACCAAGGTAGATTATGTGGTCCAGATGTTGATGGCTTAAGGGAGAAAATTTTAGAAGAGGCTCATGGTTCGTGGTATTCTATTCATCCGGGAGCTACCAAGATGTACCGTGATTTATGAAAAGTCTATTGTTGGAATGGCATGAAAAAAGATATAGCGGGTTTTGTGACCAAATGTCCGAATTGTCAGCAAGTCAACGTTTAACATCAAAAACTGGGAGGTTTGTCCCAAGATATCAAAATTCTCACTTGGAACTGGGAGGATGTGAATATGGACTTTGTTATGGGGTTGCCTCGTACTCGGAGGAAACATGATTCCATTTGGGTCATTGTTGATAGAATGACAAAATCCGCCCACTTTATTCCAGTCAAGACTTCATTTTCGGCGGAAGACTATGCTAAGTTGTACATCAATGAGATAGTAAAGTTGCATGGGGTTCCCTTATCTATCATCTCGGATCGGGGTACTCAATTTACTTCACATTTTTGGAAGGCATTCCAAAAGGGGCTTGGTACCTATGTTAAACTTAGTACCGCTTTTCACCCTCAAATGGATGGTCAAGCAAAAGGGACCATTCAAACCCTAGAGGACATGTTGAGGGCGTGTGTGATAGATATCAAGGGTAGTTGGGATGACCATCTCCCTTTGATTGACTTTGCCTACAACAATAATTACCACTCAACCATTACTATGGCTCCGTTTGAAGCACTATATGGTAGGAGGTGTAGATCACTGGTGGGTTAGTTTGAAGTAGGCGAATTTTCTCTAATTGGTCCCGAACTAGTTTATGATGCCATTGAAAAAGTTCGACCTATTAGAGAAAGGTTGAAGACGGCCCAAAGTCGGCATAAGTCTTATGCCGATGTTAGAAAGAGGGAGCTATAATTTGAGATTGGTGATTGGGTCTCCGTGAAAATCTCACCTATGAAAGGTGTGATGAGGTATGGTAAAGAGGAGAAGCTTAGTCCTCGGTGTGTGGGCCCATATAAAATCTTGAAGTGTATTAGGAAGGGTGCCTAAGAATTACACTTGCCAAATGAATTAGCTCTAGTTCACTCAGTATTTCATGTGTCCATGCTTAAGAAGTGCATTGGTGATCCGGTGTCTATCCTTCCTTTAGAGGTTTTAGGAGTTGATGAGAGCCTTTCTTATGAAGAGGTTCCAGTAGAGATTTTGGACCGGCAAGTTAAGAGGTTGAGAAATAAGGAAGTAACTTCCGTTAAGGTTCTATGGAAGAATCACTTAGTTGAGGGTGGTACATGGGAGACCGAGGCCGATATGAAGTCCCATTATCCTCATCTCTTTCCTCCTACTCCTATTCAAACTTGAGGTAAGTAGTTTCTCTTGAGTTTTGATGTATAGGGAGTGTTGCATATTGTATGAGTTTTCCATGATTTCCTTATATTGTGCATGTTCTTGATCAAATTCATGTTTGGTATAAATTGAGCTTTCATGAATTATATGCTTCTCATGTTAAATTGCCTTTTATTATGAATATTGCATTTTTGACTTCATGAGGTGAAATGATGAACATGCTTAGTTATGTTTTGATGAAATGACATGTTGGCTCCATATTGTTGTGTTGAGCTTGTTTGAGTTGGAGAAGGTAGTTCCTCCCATGATTATGTGAATTGATGAGTTTCATGCATAATGAGTTTGTAGATGTAGTTCCTACTTCTTATGTTGTGTTGAGCTTGTTGATATGGAGTTGATGTTTCCTCCTATGGTTTGTGCATAATATTGATATGTCTTGTAGGATGGGCTGCTAGTCTTGAGCCGTTGTTTCCCTAAAAGTGTTTAAAGTGTCATTCAAGGACGAATGTTCCTAAGGGGGAGATATTGTAATGACCCGGAAAATTAGTAGGTTGAACTAGAGCCTAAACGTAAGGTTAAAATCGTAAAAATGACTCCCCGAAGATTTAGTAAATCATTTAAGGTTAAAATGAGGTAATTTGAGTCAAGACCAAGGGGAAAGTGCCAAGGCAAAGGGGCCAAGCCAAGGCCAAAGGCAAAGGCTGCCCCTAGCTAGGAGCTACTGCCCCAACCTTAACGAGGGAGACCACGAGTCATGGTCCACTCCACGGCTCATGAAGGTGGTCATGAAGATCCCTTGGATATGGGAAATTGGCCACCCTTTGGCCAAGCAACTGTCTCAAACTTCACGGAAGGGACCACGGCTCGTGGAACCTTTCGTGAAGGAGACTTGGGCATGGGGGCATGAGGGCATGGAGTAGCCTAGCTACTGCCTCACCCTCCACGAGCATGACCACAGGGCGTGGTCCACTTCACGGATCGTGAAGGTGCTCATAAGGGTGCCTTAGGCGATGGAGCCTTGAGATCCAAAAAGGGAGCTACTGCTTCAACTCCACGGGCAGGACCACGGGTCGTGGTCCTCACCACAGCTCGTGGAGTGGGTCGTGAGGCCTAGGTGGGTCAAATTACTGAAAGTCTTTTAGGTCATTTCCTAGTTTAGTCCAATTAAAGTGGGGTGTTTTGGGTATTTTTAGGGATAGTTTATATATTGTTTTTAAATCAAATTACACAAGACTTGGTCATTATCCACAAACATCCAAATTAAAATCAAAACTCCCTCCTCTCTAAAATATTATCTCTCTAGACTCAAGAAGAAGAAGAAGCCATTGGAGCTAGGGTGCTAGATTTTCAAGGTTCTTCCCAAAAGTTCTTGGAGTTTCTTAGATAAGGTATGGATGCTTTTCATCCTTGGGTAGCTATCACCAAAGGAGCCCCTTCAAAATTATGTTTTCAAGACTTCAATTCCCCAATATCTAGGGTTTTCAATTCATGTCATGGATCTTCTTCTAAAATGATTTCACTTGTTTAATTGTGGATTGTTATGGTTAATTATGATGATTTATAGTTGGAATAATGTAGTATTGTTGGATTTTGATTAAAATCTCTCTTGGACCCATGATTTCCCCTTCTTCCTAAGTATGAACTATGTATGGCTTGATTGATGTTGAGAACTTGACAATTGAATCTGTTTATGTTAATTAAGCTATTGAATCATGAATTCCTCCTATATTATGTAGTAATTGTATATGGTTGGGTCGATTGTGGTTTCAAGACACTTGAAGGGCAAAGGTATGAGGGTTATATTTCCTTATAAGAATTGTGTATGAAATTGGGATTTACTTAGATAGTAGTGATTCTATATCTATTGTGTAGTTGTGGTGTTGATGCAATGTCCTTCTTCCCTACACCCCTACACTTTATTATGCATGAAGTATGTATGTATCTTATGAAAAGCTTGTTGTGTTGATTGAAAGGTCATGCTCATGAATACACTATTGGTAAGATGTGAAAGGTTTACTCACATGTTGATGGTTCAAAGGGTGAAAGGATATTCTCACCAAATGAATCTTTGAGCTCTTATGATATTATGTTGTCTTGAATGCCTAGTGCATTCTTTTGTGAATAAGAATCTAAGTAAAGACTTAACATAAATCTTAAAGGGAATTGTGCTTAGCACCGAGTGGATATGAGTATTAGATGGGTTCCTTCACGCTAGTAGTTGGGTTCCCAATATGGTTATCTCATGAGATGGAAACCTCCACGTTAGTAGTCAAGGTTTCTAGAAGCAATTTCCTCATCCCATAACTAATTGCCCACATAGGTATTAGCTAGTGGATCCACCTAGAAGCTATTATGAAAGTTCTACCTTAGGCAAGTAGGACACCTCTTTTCGGTGTGGGGGTAAAACACCGGATTCCATGTAGCTCACATGGTCTATGTCGGTTAATCCTATTCTTCCCTTTATGATTTGAATATGAACTATGGTAAGAACATGGACTTTAATTGTGACTTCTTGAGAGGTACTAGTTAGTATGAGTGGGGGTATGGGACTTCACTCATGCATTGCACAAGTAAACTTTAAGAGGGGCTATGGTGAGGTTCTCTTATGTTATGATGGCTTATGGATTATGTATGAAAGGTATGTATGAATGTTAAGGTTGACTTCATTTGTGATAAGTTATGTACATGCATGTCTCCTCTCTTATGTATGTTGGTTATGACTATGGTAAGGTATGAAATGTATGTTGTTGGTGACCTAAATGTGATACTTAGGATTTGGTAGGGTTATGGGATCTTACCTTTGCATTGCACTAGTGTGGCTTTGTGTTTCTTATATGTTGGTTTTGACTTATGTTTCTTCATAAATGTGCATAATGGATTTTAAACACGAAAAGGCATGATTTCAACTAAATGTCCTTTTTAGCATGTTTTAAGGATTTTTGTGCATGGGTTCCGTACTTAGTACAATTAATTGTGCTAATCCATATTTTCTACTTTACTATGAATGTATGTTTTGGTCGTTGAGACTACTACTACTTCTTCAAGTGAAGCTTGGGTCAACTATACCCTTGGCTTAGTGAGTCCTCAAGTTCGAGGACAAGACATTATTGCTTTTAGCTTCTATTGTGCCTAGTATTTTGAGACTTTATTGATGTAAGGCCTTTGACCCTATTTGTACTCTTTATGTACGAGATGGTGATTGAGACAAGGTCTAGACTCTATTTGCATATATGCAAAAGAAGTTGACTTTGATTGTAAATGTTTTAAATTTTCCTCAAGTATTCTATGTCTTTATTTTATAATGATGCTAAGGGCTTGTACGAGACCCCTTTGGGGTCAATTACGCCATGTCACGGGCGTATTCTTGGGTCGTGACAACAAGACTCCGAAAAGTCTCATAAAGCCTCATAACATTCTTGAACATAAGAGTATAGGAAAATAAATCGGAATTTAAAACTTTTCTTTTACAATCGAAGTCATCTTTCATAAAAAGCAAGCAGAAGACTTTCTATACTTTGCCTCAAACCATCTATAATACTTTGAATAAACTTTGGGACTAAGCCCATACAAAAGCTCTAAACATAAATAAAAGACAGAAGGGAACTAGTAGGTTTGTCCTCAAACTATGAGGACTCACCATATCTTCAACTCCAAGCTCCTTAGAAACCTATCTTCTAAGTATAGGACATCACATCTCCAAACCCTACACTTTGGTAAAAATAAAGAAATATGGGTTAGCACATGAAGTACTAAGTATGATAGCCATGCAAAAACCATGCTTAAAAATGACATTTTCTTTGGGAATCATGCTTTATGCCATTTTGAGAAAACTTCATGAACTTAAGTATAATAGGCATAATATACACACATAACCAACATACAAGTCATTTCATCACATTAGAACATCATCACATATAAGCTATTTCATCACATTGGAACATAATCACATATAAGTCATTTCATCACATTAAGCTTTCACCATAAGTAATCCCAAGCTATTCCTTGTGCAATGTATGAATAGCGTCCCATACCACCATCCACACTAGGCACCACATTAAGGCAACCAAAAGTGGACTTACCATTCACCCTTTCCATCTTTACACAATACTCATACATAAGAGACATAAACATTTCATAAGTCATACCAACACATTAGGACCATCATCTAGGGAAACCCTAAGTCATACTTGTGCAATGTATGAGTAGCATCCCATACTACTACTCACACTTAGTACTCTTTTGGAGCCACCATAGACAAGACACCTTCTTATTCAATAAGTCATGACAAGGAAGTAACTCATAATACAATCCAAGTATAGCGTGCATCATTACATTTACGCATATAAGTCAACATTCTTCGTTAGCTTTATTTAGAGCACCTTCATTCATTAGACATTAAATCAACATTCTCATAAACATCATCATAAGAGCACGTTCATTTCATTTAACATTACAACATAAAGGAACACACCATAACCACACTCAAAGCCTATTTGTGAAATGCATGGATGACATCCCATACTACCACCCACACTAAGTAGTGCATTCTTGAGAAGCCATAGTTCATTAACATTCTTTGTGTGGGTAAGCCTTAACCGACATAGACCATGTGAGCAATTCATGGAATCCCGGTGTCACCCTCACCGGATAAAGGATTCCTACTTTCCTAAGGTCGGACTATTACTTTTAGCTTAGGTGGATCCACTACTTAGACCTATGTGGGCACATAGTTTATGGGATATGGAGATTGCTACTAGACACCCCGCCTCAACTCACGTGAGGGCATCCATCTCAAGAGATTGCTACTAGAAAACCCTGCCTCAACTCACGTGAGAGCTTCCATCTCAAATCACTGTCCACTCGGTGCTTAGCATTATTCACCACATAGTACTTAACATTCATTACTTTAGTTCATTATGGGAGAATAGATTGTTACTAGATACCCCGCCTTTACTCACAGTTAGGTATCCATCTCAAACCCAACATTCATTTATTGGATAGCTCATAGATTCAAAGATGAGAATAACCTTTCAACTAATAATCCCCATATTGTGAGTGTAACATCCGACAATTTAAAATGAATTTGAAGAAGCTTGAAATTGGAAGTAGTCACTTTTAGAAAAATTCAGAATCTGGAAATTTGGTTAAGTGTGGGAAATCAGTGAGTTTTTGGCCAACTTTGAGCAGTCATAACTCCTAGATCAGGATGATCCAGGAGTAGTTCTAGTTATTTTCGGAAAGCCCTTGGAACGATCTTTCCAATGCCACCGAGTTTGCTCGATTCCGAGTTCGTATGAGCGAGTTATGCCCTTTGAAAGTTGGGCAGTTGGCAGGGAGTCCGTCCGGAAATTTAAGGGCATTTTGGTCTTTTCACAAATC
>JAJOOF010009845.1:0-18054 GCA_029582545.1 Solanum lignicaule | reverse complement strand
TTTATTTTTCAGTAAAATTAAAAACGTGAATTTGCATTAACTTATGTTTTTATTTGCTGAATTTCATGTTTGTACACATAAAAACTATTTATATATATTTTTTTTAATGTTATTTGAATTTTTTTTCGCGAAAACTAAAAATTAAGTTTACAAACTCAATTTTGCAAAATTAATGCATCACTGCCTCACTGCTACAAAAAAAAACTGATTACCATTTAAATCTGTTGGCTTTTGGAAAGATGTGAAATATGATTATGAACATATAATACTTCTTAAAATAAAAAGATATTATCCTTAATTACATAATCTATCTAAATTTGCTGGCTTTTGAAAGATGTAAAAATAATTTAGCATTATTAAATTTGATTTAACTTTTTGTTTAAAATAAAACTGTTGCGGGTTGGCCGGGTTGGGTGCGGATTGATATGGAGCAGGGCGGCTGGATCTAAAACACACACAAAAAAGCGGGGCGGTTAATATTTTTCTGGTTAAGGCTTAAACCGCTTTGCCTCTGCTCCGCTCCACCCTATTATTATCCCTAACACTAAATAATTCGTACTCCTATTAAAACACTAGTATCAAATATTCGACCCACCAGTTAAAATGAAATTTCAATTAAAAGTCAAGGAAGCAGGACTATCGAAAGGATTATCGTAAAAATTGCAGGTTTATTGTCTTCTTTTATTCATTTTCACTATTTTGTTGTCGTGTTCCTCATTATTTTTAATAGGGTAATAGTTATTGATATGAATATTTTGAAAATCCAGTTCATGATTTTTTTTTTTTGTTTGCTATAAGACCAGCTAAAAATTTACTTGAAGAGACGAAGCCTGAGCCAAGTGCATTAATGCTTAATGCTTGGACAATTGAGTTAATATTAATTAAGTTAAGAAAATTATAATTAAAAAAAAAGAGGTAAACATAATATTCTTAAGTAAAAGGGAAGAAAGTATTATGAAATTAAACTTGAAGGGTAATTTGTGCAATTATCTCTTTTTATCTTTTGGTTATAATGATTTTGTAGAAAAAGTAGTTTAACTTGAGTGATTTTATAAAAGAAATTTCATAAGTTGAGTGACTTTATTGATATAAAATTAAGTTGAGTGACTTTCTTAAATAATTTCACATATTTGATGACCTTTTGAGATATTTACTCCAAAAAAATGTGAACTTGGCAAACAAAAAATAGAGAAGTGAGAAGAATAAGAAGAGGAAAACGAATTTTCAAACATCCATGAGTAAATCAAACCAAATTAGAAACATGCAATAACAAAATTCTAGAATAACGTACTAAATAATCAGAAAATTCCTTATTCAGCAAGCAGAGGTACAAAAACGTGTCTTCTAGGATCAAATTGGGGATTCAAGTTGAAGGATTGGTTTTCAATTTAGCAGAAGCAAATGAAACATAAATAGAAATAGATTGACAAAAGAGATAGAAGGCTGGTTGAGGGGGGAAAAAGTAAGAGAAACTGAAGAACAAATGAAATTGACAGTAATAGACAACAATACATGTTGCTAATGTTGAGCAAGTTTACATCATGGGGTCTTCAAGATATATAGTTGATCTCCATAAAAAATATTGTTCCACTTCGAGGAGCTTAATTCAATTTGTAGTGAACAATTATAATCAAATAAAATGAAGGAATACCATTTCTGTTATCCGAATGGTAGAAGCAACAAAAAATACGACCCTTGTCAACTTTAGAATGTTTATTGCTAACACTATCTGAAAAGGTTGTTGCAAAACCTTGTTTGGGATGGAGTTTGCAAGCTTACCCAGGAACAAAAGAGCAACATCTATCTCATACTCAAAAAATAGATTGAGGAGCTTGGGATTGAGCAACACCTCTAGATGATATGAAAATGCAATAAGGAATCCATGTGTGTTTGTCTACAAGCGTTGTTATAATAATAATACACCAAAAATATAACAGCTGTTTCAGTCTTCATTTACATATCCTATTTTAATAGTGGTAGGGCTTTTTTCCGAGTCTTTGTAGCCAATCTTCTGTATTTCAAAAAATTATGGTATATATAGTAAGAGGTTGAGGTACCTGAGAAAAATATGTAAATAATATCAGTCAATCCGGGAAGTTGGAGAATCATGTATTCAACATTATAGTACATAATAAAAAGGACAAATGCAGAAAATAAAATAAGAAAATCAATAAGGTAAATACAAGTACAAATACCTACCGTGTACATCTGCAATTTTGTGACTCCTAGATATACAAAGTTATCATTCTCACTATATATATATATATATATATATATATATTTACCAAGTAATCTCCTTTCTCACACAAAGATAATTTTGATGAGTTTATACAATGCACACTGATGATACATGCAAAAAAGGTGTGTAACAAATATAATGATCTGAAAATAAAATGACCATTTACAGTGTGTGTAATTGATGACATTATAAAATCTACAATTGTGACTTCATGTAAATTTTCCTTCACAAGGAAATTAAAAAAGTAATCAAATATATATACATGAATGCACTGGAAATTGATGATATTTTTCAATCTTGCCTAGAATTTCTTCAACTTCTTATTAGCTTCTCTCATCTCTCATCATAGCATCTATAATCCAATTCAACATCCATTTACTCATAATATTTGCTTGATATATGCATAAGCAACAATCAATATATATATATATATATAACAGTAATAAGTAAAAGCCATTAAGGGTGTTCTCCAAATTATGACTTTTACTCTAGTAAATGAAGATATATAAAAAAGAATTAATTATACGATGACATAGAATAAAAGGCATTCATGAAGGAATGAGATCAGGAATATCGTACGTGTTCTAACTTAAGAAGAGAATGAAGACAAAAAAGAGTTAAATACAAGTCTAGCGGAGAAAACTTGTCTTTAGCATTTGTGTGTGATCCATACTTCAATATGATCTCATATCCATGTTTAGTCACTTGAAGATGGCCGACCTTGAAATTGATTAGTTGTGGACAAATTTCATGATGATATGCTCACTTCTTTTTATGTGCAACAACTCTCCACTGGTCTGTTCACCCTTGTTAAGCTATATATATATGGAGAACAAAGCTTACTAGAAATTGAAAAGCAGACCTAATTTTGATAATTACGTACATAAACAGATCTACACCTTATATATGATGCGTTACGTAAGTCATATAAAACTAATCTCTATACATTGTTAATATTTTATATGTATAATTATGAGTATCATAGCAGCCATTCTGACATGTGAGAAAAGCTAACATGGAGAAGTGAAGTAATATCTTACCTGCATGGAAAAGTTAAAGGTCATGAACTCTAATATAGGCCTAAGTCTATAATATGCAGCTCCGGTCGCGAGTCCAGTAAATCAAGCCTGCTCAATGAGAAATAAGCGTCTACATGAATCACACTTTTAATATGATGGGTTCTTTAGTAAAGTTGCATAAAGTCACAATTACTATATTAATGTAAAAGTATGTTGAATAAGTACTTAATTTACATTGGAGAAATATGTCTTCATAGATAATAATAATAATAGGCATTCCACATATCCAAAATAAAATTACACAAATGACGCCTAGCTATTAAAACTGAAATTATCCAATCAGACTCAACAGAAATCTTTAAAATTTAGAGTATGCCATGCCATAGGAAAGACTGACAGTTGGTTGGTTTATGAAACTAAACGACCAAACTAAACCTTTTGGGCCTATGTGGACCAGATATCCAACAATCATTAGTAGATAGTTGTTGAACAGGTAAGTAAGAGATGCAATGGCACCCCCAATGAACAAGGAAGAACTCATAGTATGTTTATATTTGTACTGCAGCAATCTGAATTAAAGGGTTCAGTACCGGTAAATGCCCCCATGGCCATTATTATGTTTGGGCGGTAGTTTTATCATGATATATGAATCCTTGAGCCTGATTTCTTTTGGTTCTACTCTTCCAAGCACAATATTTGTATTAGCTAGTACTCTACTCTTTGGATGTATGCTTGGAGAATGTTCTCCCATGTCCCGATTTGGTTATTTCGTTTATGATACCAAGCAAAGCACAAGTATAAAAGAATACATCCAGGCGAGCTATTTGGACCGAAGGATATTAAAACCCATACCAGCATATGCATCCAAAATATATGTGCTAGCAATATAGCTAGCTACTGATTAGAAACACTTTTCTCAAACAAATGTATATGCATGTCCAGAAGAAGAAGAATAACAATACACAATCGAGATAAACTGTGCAAAAACGTCTAGTATAGCCATAAAAAAATCGGGCATCTTAAGACTCAGAATTCAATAATAAAACGATGAACATTGATGAAGCCTTGGAAGATAAATTGAACTAAGCTAAATACCTGAAAATATATGAAATGACACCCCTCTTTGAGACCTCTTAGAGAAGTGTCAATGAGAAATGTAAGAGAAACCACAAATTTTAGCAGTAAAGTAGCAGTATGCAGAACAATACAAACTTATCAATGGGACAAATTTGCGGAGAAAAGAAGGGGAGGGAAATCGCCAGAAATGACTCTCGGCTTCCATATAGTAATAACCTTTAAAAATTTTGCTCATGGAGCCTTTCTGTATTCTCATTGAATTCTTCTTTAATACAATCTACATCTAAAAATTGGGACAAAACAGTGAATGAGTAGACAAATATGCAAAATCAGTTAGAATTGAAGGAAGAGCGCCAAGAGCTCAAAAGATTTCTGATGAGCTTTACTTCATTCTCTTTCTTTCTTGCTGCACCCATTTCATAGTGATTGGATTCCTGTTAACTTTTCCCAATTCCCAAACAAAAAACACATAAAAAGTAAAAGAAGATTTTGACTTTAATAAATAAGAAATCAATATCTCATCAAAAAAATAATTAAACCGGGGAACGGAAAGGAAAACCCCAGAAATTTCCCAATATAAAGTAGGGCCTGTAAAAGTAAAAAGAGTTAAAAAAAACAAGAAACTATTTAGTTAGTTTAAAGCTGGCATCAGTCTGCACAATAATGTATTGGTATGAGCTCAATAGGTAACCTATTTGGCTGAAAATGAGAAAAAGGTTGAAACATCTATAGAGTTGCAACTCATAGCTTAACTCAAGGAGATAAAACAAATAGCTATAATCTAAGTGTGAAGCTCAATATGAAATATAACAGAATGTTATTGCATCATACTCCGACAAGGATAGATTCAATTAACTTATGGGATTACACTGGGTATGTTGATGTTGTTGAAATAAGCACAAAAGAATGGACTCACACAAACATAGCTAAGGCAAAAGATAACTCAAACTCTGTTTTTCAAGAATCTTAAACCTCGATTCACAGCCTCGGGAGGGAGAGAGTTATCTGATGCCTATGCTCGTGAGAGGTAGCAAGTACCCATAACATTAGTCAAGGTCCATGCAAGCTAGCTCAAACACCAAAATTATCAAAACAAAAAAATCTTAAACTTGGATAACCGGCCCCTTGTAGAATTTCTACATAATAAGCCTAAATCATTACCAGAATCCACTAAAACTTCCATAAAGATCAAATTCTTACGTTCATTCTGCAACTAAAAATCCCGAAAATGAAGAATCAGATTACTCACATTGACAAAAGTGGGGTAAAAAATAACTTGAGCTTTGTTATTCAAAACATCAACAACAACTTCTTTAATCCCAGAAAGTCTTTTAATTGCCTTTAAATGCCTAGCACTATTTTTTAAAAAGAAATTACTGAACAACCTTAGTGAAAAATCCTAATTCGCCATTGCATCCAACCCCCGTCCCATCCCTGGACTATCCTACACCAGCTACCCCTAAAGCCTCACCCATCCATCCCATTGTGTTTTGGTGGATTACAACGCCCCCATCCCATCCCTTGACTATCCTATACAAAATGGAAAATCTCTTCTCCAAGGAGTTAGGAGACAATAATTGACATAACTATGTCATCTTATATAGGGACAAAATGAATACAGTCTCACCCTATGGTCTTCCAATCTATAGTAGACAAACAGTAAGTAAAGAGATTTTGTGTAAATCCACCAACTATTCATTATTTTAGAAGTAATACAGTGAGTACATCACATGTTAAAGAAATAAAATTAAGTTTATTACTTTTATTCATGAACATGTACAACTCTTGAGGCTCCTCTGTTTTGGTTCTCTCAATTAGGTGCTTTAAGAAGCAAAGACGTAGTACACGGAAGGCAGAGCTTTCAGATAAATGAATAAGATATGTTAAAAATGGAGATTGTTTGCTATTTATATACCTAAACTTGCACTCTATAAAAAATAAATAACTTATCTTACAAAGAATTCTTCATGTTAAAAAAAGTCTCCCTTGTCATATAAGCACATTATAGCTTATGTTTATCTACATATACATATGTTAGTATTCAACATTATAATCCAACTGCATATCCAACTGGAAAATTACATCAACTAAAGAGGGAGAAATACTGGACTTTCCACATAGGAGAAAGAGTTGTGAAATAGGGTAACTCTAATAGTTAATCCTTCCAATTATTCAAAGGCCATTATATATATATATATATATATATATATATGTTACCTTAGAAGCATGAACTCCTAACTTGAATGTTAAATTACTATAATATCCCTAACTTAGATGTGACTTTTTCGATGAGTTGTGACTTTTCGATAAGTTGTGACTTTTTTCGAAAATTGTGATTTTTCTATTAGTTGTGACTTTTTCAATAAGTTGTGCTTTTTTCAAAGAGTTGTGACTTTTTCAATAAGTTGTGACTTTTCTAAAAGGTTGCGACTTCTCGAAAAGGTCATGACTTTTCAGATAAGACACCAAAAACATTTGTTGAGATTTTGGCTAAAAACATCCCTCAACTATACCTTAAACTTAAAGTACATCCTTGTAAAATCATAGTGAACAAGGAACATCCTTCAACTATTGAAAATCTAGCAAGTTTCACCCTTCTGTCAAGAACTGCTTGAAATCTAACAGAGCATTTTGAAACTCATGTGATACTACTATAGTTTCCCTATTTGCAACTAGGTCTTTTTTTTTAATCATAGTCAATCTTCTTCCTCCTTAAGCTGGTTAACCGGTTTAATCAACATCGACCATCTCTAAATATTAGTACTTCGTCTTTCTGCTGACGCCAATGAGTGCTCACAGTGAAAGAGTAGAAACAAAATGAAAGATGGAAAATAGTAGATTTTGTAAATATGTATTATAATGTGAATGAAACGAGAAATATGTTAGTAGCATTACCAGATGAAATATGCACAAGATGTGATTGGATTGACATTTCTGACACTTGTATGATTTTTTTTATTTTTTTTTGCCAAAGCATATACATATACATTAGCATAATAACAATAAGTTGTTAGCTCTTAGCTAAATTGCGATTGCTAAAAATAAAGAACCAAATTGAGAGGGAAAATATTTCATGTTTTTGTAGAATATGGACACTGTTACCTTCATTGGTTTTGGATCATTATCGAAAAAAACTAACTATGCTTGCTATTGCCTTTAATTTACCTTCTTCTAATTAAGAGTAAAGACAGTCTGAACAAAACATATACCGCGTATGAAAACAATCATTCTTCATGTTCTTGAGGGGTACTGGGTTTCAGTATCTGCACGTTTGTATGATTTGTCTTTGCATTATTGCATCACAGATTTAAAAATGACCGGGGAGGGTGGTTATGGAAAATGAAGTATACTTCAACAAATGAAAGTTAAAATTCATATTTATGAGAAATGAGAGAATGTGCAGTGTTCAAATCTGAGGAGTTTTTAGTGAATTTCACCCACTTCGTTAGATTTTTAATGGTCTTTAACTAATGGATGGGATTTGTTAATGTTCAGATATTTGAAGGATGTTTTTTGTTAACTATGATATTACAAGGATGTGCTTTAAGTTTAGAGGGGATTCCTCTCATTTTTCAACCACAATTTTTTTAATCTTCTACTCTTTTTGTTCTTGCATTTTAAAACTGTTTGTCTGATTTATTGTCGTGAGTTCGAAGTTCAGTGGAATATGAGGTACCACTATTCTGATGAAGTAAGTTGTTCTATCTTAAGAGGGTATATTCATTAACCTCGAGTACTTGAAGAAAATAATTTTGATTATATAATAATTATTTTTTCTTAATATATGCATAAGTATGTAATGTTCCAATATATGAAGTTAACATGATGTAGTCTAAATTCATTTGTTTTTGTCAACAGTTTCTCTTGTGATGTAGATATATGTTTCTGAATATCTTTTAAAAAATTTAGAGAATTGTCACGATTTGTTTTTGATGCTCAAGACAAAAGAATGACTTTATTTATCAATGTTACTTATGTGATTTAGACTCTCATGAAGTTTGCTTCAAAATAATTATTAATATATAAACATTGCCCTTTTAGTTTACTTATTTACTATTTCTTAATATTTCAGTATTTTAGACGAAGAAAAGTTCATATGACTTGTAATAACACTACTTGAAGTTTGTATTAGTGTAATTTTTATTATTTATTTAATAGTTAATTTTATGAGATAAATATTTTCATTAATGCAAATATATATATTTATATTTGGGTAGGTATTTGTATTTAAATTAAAGTATTATATATGTCACAAATGTATTATCAAGTTAACAAGATCTTCTAACTTCAAATTATTATTTTAAAATGTTCCTAAAAAAAAACTCACAACAAATGTGTAGATATGTGAATATATAAAATGTAGTTGTTCTCTTCACATGTTCATATGACGTCTAAACAATTTAACGTGGAATACACATGCAAAGCACATCTGGTTAGATGACAAGAAAAATACAAAATAAATATTGTCTATAAGGTAATATTAGTGAGATAAGACTAATTACATGATTGAAATTCATCAAATTGAAATAAATATATACATTATTGCATTTAACTAATAAAAAATTTCATTAACCATCTTTATAGGTTTGCGTGAATAAGAGATATTTAGGACGATCTACGTTGAACATTCACAAAAGAATCTGCAATATTATTTTTTGCTAAGCTTAGTATTCAAATTTTTGCTTAAATAAGCAATATTATTTACTATAACATATATTTTTGGAATTGCTAATCACGTGCAACGCAGCATGAACTCCTAACTTGAATGTTAAATTACTATAATATCCCTAACTTAGGTTGTGACTTTTTCGATGAGTTGTGACTTTTTTCGAAGGGTTGTGATTTCTGGATGAGTTGTGACTTTTTCAATAAGCTTTGACTTTTCCAAAGAGTTGTGAATTTTTCAATAAGTTTTGACTTTTCCAAAGGGTTGTGACTTTTCAGAAAAGTCATGAGTTTTCAGATAAGACACAAAAAATATTTGTTCATACTACCCTTTGTTGACTATAAATAGAGGGTTTTCCTCTCATTTTTCAACAACAATTTTTTTAATCTTCTACTCTTCTTCTTCTTCTAGCATTTTAATTTTTTTTGTGTGATTTATTGTCGTTGAGTGAGAAGAAAATTTATGAGAAATCAAAATAAAATAAACATAAGAATTAGTCAAATAAAAATTATATTTATATAGTGTAATTTTTTAATAAAAAAATATTAATGATTATCATAAAAATAAGAAGTAGTAAATATTATTATACATGATATTAAAAATAATGTAAATATAAATAAATGTGAAAAATGATGTATAAAAATGATTTAAAGGGATATATTTGTCATTTACCTATTTTATCCCGGGATGGATTACTATACCACCCAATATGAGAGATAACTTATCCCCGGACTAATTCATAATCCTGGGATAAGTTATGTTATCCCAAGCTTTTCAACCAAACAAGGAAATAAAGGCTACTTAAAATTTATCCCGAAATTAACTTCCCTTATCCATTACACCAAACGACACCTAAGAACTAAGAAGAAACGAGGAAAAAAAACACAAAACCAGGTCTTGTGTATCATTAATTACAAACAGATACTGATTAATTAGAGAGCCCCTGTTTTAATAAAATAGAACACACACAGAGTTTCGCTTAGTTCTTTACAAAATTTGAAGTTTTGAACTTGTCCAAATTGAAAGCTCTTCTCCTTCTTCTCCACAAAGAAACCTAGGGTTCTGTTTTGTTACAGGTTGAATTTGAATCCAATGGCGTCTGTGTACATTCCAGTACAAAACTCGGAAGAGGAAGTTAGGGTAGCATTGGACCAACTCCCTAGGGATGCTTCTGACATTCTCGACATTCTTAAGGCCGAACAAGCTCCTCTTGATCTCTGGCTTATAATTGCTGTAAGTTTCACTTCATATATACAGATGAGATTTATGTTGCTTAGTTTGTTACTGGAGTTTCATTTGACCTTTTTGTGTTGTTGAATTTTGCTATTGATATATGTCTTTACATCTGTTTTAATGTGAATGTATGGGCATTGACAGGGTTTTTTGTTTGATTATACATCTAGGAGCCATGTCCTATGGTTTTTTGTGTTTGGTTAACTATTGAGCCCATGATTTAGTTTTGGTTGATGATATTAGAGTAGTTTTTACAAATTTAATAAAGATAACATGCATGATAAGTCTCACGTTTTACAACATTTGGTTGTTGTTTTTCTAAAAGTTCTCTATTAGATATTCTCATCTAATGTTTAGGTAATCGCACCTTGTTGTTGATGTTACATTTCATACTTCACACTGCTTTTCTATTTGTTATTATGTTTATCTTCACTCCAATTTTCCCTTTCCATCTGAGCCGAGAGTCTTTTAGAAACAACCTCTCTACCTTCAAGAAGTAGAGGTAAGGCCTTCCCCTGAACCCACTTTGTGAGATTTCACAGGGTATGTTGTTGTTGTTGTAAAAGTTCTCTTTTCATCCCCTTACAAATGTATGCTGGTTTTTTCTCAGAGGGAATATTTCAAACAAGGCAAAGTCGATCAGTTTCGGCAAATCTTGGAAGAAGGGTCTAGCCCAGGTACTTATTTGTGTTTTTGCTAATTGATGTCTAGCCCAGGTACTTATTTGTGTTTATACTAGTTGATTGACTCTGATACATTTCAGTGCATTGAATGGTTATTTATCAAGTCTCACTGAAAAGTCGGAGAACGTGTAGTTTCTGTCTTTCTTTCTTGAAAAAGACTAATTCCTATTGCACACTGTTATGGTGCAGAGATTGATGAATATTATGCAGATGTGAGGTATGAGAGGATTGCCATTCTAAATGCATTAGGTGCATATTACAGTTATCTTGGGAAGATTGAGACAAAACAAAGAGAAAAGGAAGAGCACTTTATAATGGCAACTCAATATTATAATAAAGCATCCAGAATTGACATGCACGAGCCCTCTACGTGGGTTGGGAAAGGTGACCATTATTTCATTTCATTAATGTGGATATTACTGCTTGAAACAAGTAAATCGATGCCTTTTTGCAGTTGAGATTTAAAATCATTTTTCTGAAGTGGAGCAATTTACATTTAATTGAACACTTGTAACAGATAGGACATTTCTTTTGATAAGGCTCTAACATATATAAGATTTCACAGAGATGTGATTATCCTACTTAATTGTTTTGGTTAAGTAAACAGCCTCTCTACCTTACCAAGGTAGGGGTAAGGCTGCATACACACCATGCTCCCCAGACTCCACTTGTAGGATTACATTGGGTATGCTGTTGTTGTTGTTGTAATTGTTTGGTTAAGTCTACAGATGTTCCAGGGGCTGCATGGATGTTATTTAACCAGGGTTTTCAAACTTCTGATTTCCCCCCTCTATTCACATTGGAAAAAGAGTTGCCTAAAATTACTTCTTTTGATAAGGAGGGTTGCTTGATATTTACTAAAAACATATTGGTTATCATGTAAAATTGCTTCATTAACTTTTTTGATGAAGAAACAAAAATAAACATCGAGTTCCCCCCCTGCTATTCACTTTGGTAAGAGGGTTGCCTGAACTTCTTAGGAGCTTGTAGGCTCTGCCAAGCATATTTGTTGAGTTTCTGACCTGTGTTTGAGGGAGTGAGTTTTTCATCACGGTTGTAATAAACCCTACTTTTCCAACACTTCCGTAGAATATAAGGTTGTATAAGCTGGAAAAAAAAGGTGTAATAGTATCCGTGTAATTATTTACCAACCGGATGAGCATTCACATGCTTTATAGGTCAGCTTTTACTTGCCAAGGGCGATGTAGAGCAGGCATTTGCTGCTTTCAAGATTGTACTTGATGGAGATCGTGATAATGTTCCTGCTCTCCTGGGTCAAGTAAGCCTATTCCATGCTTGTTTTCTTTTCAAAAACATTAAATATGTCAATTTTTTTACACGTTATGAAGTTAAGAACTACCTAGCTTATAACATGATGCTGGTTGTTCTGCTTAAACCCTTCAATATGGGTGGAAGTGAAATTAATCTACTGCTCAAGAACTGTGATGTTGATGACCATGGTGACATATTAAGGATAATTAATTGAAGAACTACAGCTTTTGGATGATATCATGTGCTCTGCTGCACAAGAACAGTGATGTGGATGACTATGGTAAAATGCTATGGATAGTTAACTGAACAACTGCACCTTTTGTATGATGTAATTTTTCCTTATAAAAGAAACTGTTTGAAGATCTTTTTGCTCTTTGTGCTCCGCTGCAAAATCCTTGTAAGGATATGCTAATTCCAAGTGTCATAATCTTGTATCGACTCTCATAGCAACCCCAATCTTTTGCAGGCCTGTGTTCAGTTTAGCCGTGGACGATATTCTGATTCACTGGAGCTATATAAGGTTCATCGTCGATCCATTACTTAATAGGCTAATTTGTTGGCTTTGGATAGGAGAATGGGCGTTGCTTCCCCTTCTTCATGCCAAATGAAAAAAAAATCCAGTTGGGAAACATCATAACTAATCTAGCATGTATAATGTTAAATAGCTCTCTAGATATTGTTAGAAGAAATGATATTGACTCTATGTTGCCTTTTTTTTTTTGGCTCATATGTATTTGGTAGAGGGCCTTGCAAGTGTATCCTGACTGTCCTGCTGCGGTAAGGCTCGGAATAGGTCTCTGTAGATACAAATTGGGCCAATTGGATAAGGCAAAACAGGCATTTTGTCGTGTCTTGCAGGCAAGTGTAGAATTTTGCGTTGATAAGTTGATTATAATTCTTTTTGTCATGCTTAACTGATGAACACCCCTTTGGGGTGCGGCCCTTCCCCGTTCCTTGAGGGAACGTAGGATGCTTCGTCACCAGACCCCCCTTAGTTTTATTTTCAACTGATATGACTTTCTTGTAACTACTTCGGAATGTATAGTTAGATCCAGAAAATGTGGACGCTCTGGTGGCACTAGCAATTCTGGATCTGCAAAACAATGAAGGTGCGCTTTTCCCTTAGATTGATATGTCGAGTCTGTATATGTGATTGAAGTTAATTCTGCACCTTCTAGGCAGGCGATACACTTAAAAGCCAGATTGCTGCACAACCTTCTAGGAGAAAAAAAGTGACCCATACGATTTAGTTTGCTTCTTCAGAGAAAATTAGTTCTGACCCGTGTATCTGGAAAGTGTCGTTGTGATATTACTTATCTTGTTTAGAAAGCTCTACTTGAGATTTCTCAGGAATTATAGTTGTGCTAGTATCCTGATTTGAGTTATGTGAAAGTAGAGTTCATAGCAGTATTTTTGTCTAACTTAATGTCAGCACTGTATGTACAGCTTCTGGTATTAGGAGAGGAATGGAAAAGATGCAAAGAGCCTTTGAGATATATCCTTACTGTGCAATGGCTCTAAATTATCTGGCCAATCATTTTTTCTTCACTGGCCAGCATTTCCTTGTGGAGCAATTGACTGAGACTGCACTTGCTGTAACTACTCATGGGCCAACTAAGTCTCATTCGTACTACAATTTGGCACGCTCCTACCACAGCAAGGTCTGAAGATGCACGACTCTTTAATACTTTTCGCAGCAGTAATTGAGTGATTCTTGTTTATGATTCCCCCTGAAGCTTTATTCTGATGATATTTATTTTGTTTCCCATGACTAAAGGGTGACTATGAGAAAGCTGGAATGTACTACATGGCGTCTGTGAAAGAAAGCAGTAAGCCACATGAATTTGTATTACCTTATTATGGTAAGTGATTTTCTTCCTGCTGTCTGTCACTAAATATTTGAAAAACACCAAAAAACTGTTTCGTTCCAGTTTACTCACAAAAATTCAAAAACAACTCAAATTTGTTTTCATGGCCAAACACATCTTATTTTCAAGTATTATTTTCCACATTGAAAACAAAAACAACTTTTTTCAAATACTCACAATTTTCATGGCCAAACACCGTGCAACAAAAGCTTTAGGCTGTCAATTGGGAAATAAAACTTGCCAACTAGATCATTCTTTTTTATCTGTTTCACCATTTTCTTTGCTTGTCTAAGTTAGGATTGGGACAAGTACAGCTGAAGTTGGGAGATCTTCGGAGTTCGTTGGCGAATTTTGAGAAAGTCTTGGAGGTTCATCCTGAAAGTTGTGAGGCAGTGAAAGTGAGTTGATACTTGATACTTGATACAGTACTTTGTTGAGACTGACTATTGTCAACATTTTATTATTATTAAGAAACTTGACAACTATTCTGGTCATTGCTATAAGTTCTGACTATTGTCAACATTTTGTTTTTGTTATTTGAATAGTTTATCTTTTTCTTTTTTTGCAGGCTCTTGCACACATTTATGTGCAGCTTGGCCAGGCAGAGAAGGTTCAGGAATATTTGAAGAAAGCCACAAAAATTGATCCTCGTGATCCCCAGGTATTTTATGTGTATAATGCATCTAAAAAAATGCCAGTCACTCTCTGAATGACTAAACAAGTACCAGCTAACGAACCAAACCTCCACTAATAACCAAGATTGCTCGGTGCTGGATAATCTATCAAATGCTGATCAAGTATGTAGGATATAGGTTGTTTAAGAAAGGAGATTCGTTTGTTTTTCAGTTATTTTATATAATATCTTTTGAAAGCCCTTTGTAGGAACAGGGAACTAAAGAAAATAGGGGAAAATAGGAAAAAATGAACAAATAAAGATAGTTTCTGAATAAAGGGCACGTGATGCTGATGCGATCCTCCTATAGTTTCTGAAAAAAGGGCATGTGATGCTGATGCAATCCTCCTAGTCTCTTGAGTACTAGAGGGGTGGGAGTTTTAAATCTATTAGAATGTGATTTAAAGTGTAATACCATTGTCCTGCTGTTTTTGTTTATAAAATGAACTCAACGAACTCATTGTTTTTTTATAAGAAATTGTTGGTTTACAACATCTGAATAGCTATATAATCCTTATGCAATGGTGCTGTGAGTAACACCATGACTAATGGCTTTGTACATGTAACCGTATTAAAAACTGGAAAATTATCTCTTTTGCGTCTTAATAATATTCTAATTTTCTGTTTATGTACCAGATTTGGTGAATTTATTAATTTCCGTTTATCCTAATTGCCATATCAGATAACCTAATTTCTCAAAAGACTGAACATTCACCCCATCATTATTGAGACAATTTTTACTTTGCCATATTTTTCGAAAGAAATGCTAGTAAGGTGAATTTGGAACGTCTTCCCTGCTCCTTGAAACACTAAAAAATATTCTTTTCCATGTCTTCTTTTCTTGGAGCTTGTCATCCCCTCTTTTCATATATAATAACTCTTGCAATGGTACATTCATATGGGAGTGTTTATAGTGTTCAAGTTTTTCATATATAGTAACTCCTCTATTTTGGGTCGGTTTGATTCAATTTACCAATGTCTAGGAAGTTTTCTTTTTCTCTAATATCTCAATTTGTATGAAAGTTGATCCATCTGTTTTGTTTACATGATAATAGTTGATTGGATGTAGAGTTAAGAGGTTAATTTGACTTGTGTATTTTGTTGGTGCTAGTGGAAGAATATATTTTTCAAAAGGCCAGAAGAAGGTAGTCTAGTGGGTCTGTTTGACTCATTTATCGGGATTGTGTAATATCTCTTTATATCTGAAAGCTTATAATTGTTTCCATTTTTTTTTTAGGGTGGTAACTTTGGTCTATTAATATCCACATGTATACTACAACCAAAAGTGTAGCCCCCCTTCAAAAACGTATTACATCTTACAGAAGGTTTGAGCTTTATCAAACTGATGCCTATAGACAATCTAGTACATCAAAGATGTCTTTTGTTCTAGCTAAAATATCTTGTTTACACCAAAAATAGAAGAGAGCTAAGCAATTCATTCACATTCTCAAAGCTCCTATTGTTCCTCTCTTTCCAAATTGTCCACCAAATGCATGCTTGAACAATCTTCCATATCTCCTTCTTTGAAGCATTGCCATCCCTATTCCAGCTACTTAGAACTCCTTTGATGCTTCCTTGTTTCACCCACTTAATTCCCTTCAGGCAAATGAACATTCTCCATAGCTCCTCAGTCCACTTACAATGCAAAAGAAGATGGTTAAATGCTATTGTTCCATCTTGTATCACGGGGTGTAATGCTTTCATCCATTTAAAAAGTAGACTACAATGGTGATCTAGGTGTCTCTACTTTTTGGTGTACTACTTGTATTATGGGGACTTCTCCACTATTAATAAAATCATTTTCTTCGCCAAAAGATTTTGTACTAAGGATGGCATGACATCTTAAGTGAGATACTATTCTCTTCCTGAGTACCTGCTTTAATTATATTTTTTCATGCTTCATTGCAGGCCTTTTTGGATATAGGAGAGCTGTTAATTTCAAATGATCCTGCTGCTGCTTTAGAGGCCTTTAAAACAGTAAGGGCCTTGTACATTTCCATTTATCTCTGTATATTTGTTCAATTCACTT
The DNA here is from genome assembly GCA_029582545.1 of Solanum lignicaule. Taxonomy (NCBI): domain Eukaryota; kingdom Viridiplantae; phylum Streptophyta; class Magnoliopsida; order Solanales; family Solanaceae; genus Solanum; species Solanum lignicaule. The sequence continues at coordinate 1,295 of JAJOOF010009845.1, read as the reverse complement.
GCTTATGCTCCCAGTAGCAGAATGTACTTCTATATTATTGAAGGAGTGATGAGGATAGCATGTAGAACTCAGTTGAGAATAAGAAGTTTCTTATTCTACTGATGAAAAAAATTAAAGAAAATCGGTGTTCTCGACGGAAACATTCTCAAATTAGGCAGTCTTTCTGATCTTCAATACTTTGAGGATCCATCTTATTTTGCTTTGACTTCAATATCAATCATCTTTAGTTGAAAGGAAGAGTTAAAAATTATTTTCTCCGTAATTTTTTCTGATCGGTAAATTTGATCCCTAATTTTCCGTCTTCCAAAATTTGGAAGTTGCTCAAATTTCATTCATCCTTCTTGTTTCTTTGTTTCTTCTTAAAATTTCCTTCTTTTTTGGATTGCAAGTCTACTATTCACTTCCATCTGTTCAATAAATAAGTCTTATTTTCAGGTTACAGATGTTTTAACTCTTCCCTGTAGTAGTTAGTTGTTGGTTAACTTGTTTATGAAAAGGTCGGTTGTTGAAAATACTTGTTCGTCTGACTCAAGGTATTAGAGTTTCACATAGATGAGATGCATATATGGCATGCTTACATGTAGGTAGCGGCAACATTGGGCATCCAGAATTCTGCTTTGTCTAGCATCAGTGTTGTAAATTGCTCTTGATGGCCATGAATTTCTGAGGTTGATGTGAAATTTGCACAACACAAATCATCATATTTGTAATTGTTCATTATACTTTAGCCTCTAAAAGAAGATTATTGTACACTTAAGGTAAGACCTAACTAATTTTGCAGGCGCGTAATTTGCTTAAGAAATCAAATGAAGAAGTACCAATAGAGTTACTCAACAATATTGGCGTCCTCCATTTTGAAAGGGAAGAATTTGAGGTTTGTAAAGTTCCTTTTTGTCAGTGACTTCGAGTTGCTTGCATGTTTAGACCATCTCCAACCCATCTCTATTTTATCCTCCATTTTCTATCTTTGGAGGGTAAAATAGAGAATGCCCTCTCCAACCCACCTCCATATTACTCTTTATCCTCCATTTATAGAGATGTACTATTCACCTATCTATTTCACTTTTTGATTAATTTAATATTATTTCTATTATATCATTATTTAAGTCTTTATTATTTATAATTATTTTCTAAAAACATATTATTGATAAGTATACTACTTCCATTCTGAATTAACAATTTTTCTATTTTATTTTTAAAAAAAATTGTCACTTTAAATACGTAATTTAAAATTATTTTAATATTATCTATATTATATAAAACTATTAATTAAGTCTTTAATATTTGTAATTATT